>JAULCF010921231.1:0-15752 GCA_032361265.1 Devaleraea mollis | reverse complement strand
CGGCCAGGTCGGTGCCGAAGAAGCCAGATGCGTGCTGCTTGGTCACGACGACTTCCCCGTCGGCTGGCTCCAAGCCTGGAATCCAATCGGCCAGCGGGTTGCCCCGATCGAACGCCTGCAGCACATCAAGCTTGGCGTACCAGACACCATTGTCTTCGCCCGGTTGGTACTCGACCCGGGTCCAGATGACGGGTGCGTCGGCAGCACGGGCGGACGCCACGAGCTGCGCCACCCCATCGATCACGGCGGGCTGGCCAAGGTCGAGCGGTGAACCTTCGGTGAAGTACGCATTACACATGTCGACGATCACTACGGCCGGACGCGAGCCAAAGTCAGCCTGCTGACCGAACCCGGCCGTGGCGTAACTCTGTTGCGTCTCATCGTCCATGGCCCGAGCATAGATGTGGCTAGTCAGCTGAGGCCGGCCAACCCGACCCGGCCAACCCAACCCTGCCAGCCCAACCCTGCGAGACTGGGCCCATGGCTGATCTTCTCCGGCACCGCCCCAACGGACCCGCTCGCTTTCGCGAACTGATGGCTGCCGCCGACGGACCCCTGCTGTTGCCGGGGTGCTACGACGCACTCGGCGCACGACTCATCGAACAAGCAGATTTCGACGTGGCGTACATGACTGGCTTCGGCACTGCGGCCTCGCTGCTGGGCCGCCCCGACGTTGGGCTACTCGGGCTGACCGAGATGGCCGACAACGCTCGCCGCATCGTGGCCGCAACCGACCTGCCGGTCATCGCCGATGCCGACACCGGTTATGGCAATCAGATCAATGCCATCCGCACGGTCCAGATCTATGAACAAGCGGGCGTGGCGGGCATCCATATCGAGGATCAGCAGCTACCGAAGAAGTGCGGCCACATGGAGGGCAAGGTCGTCGTGCCCCGAGACGAGTTCGTGGCCAAGATCGCCGCGGCAGTCGCAGCCCGACAGAATCCCGACTTCTTCATCATTGCCCGCACCGATGCCCGGGCTCCGCACGGTCTCGACGAGGCACTCGCTCGAGCGCACGCCGCCCATGCCGCGGGCGCAGATGCGCTCTTCGTCGAAGCGCTCCAGAGTCCCGAAGAACTCGCCATCGTGGCCGAAGAACTCCGCGGAATGCCGTTGGTCTTCAACTGGGCCGAGGGTGGCAAGACTCCCCCGCTCACCTACGACCAGATCAAGGACCTGGGATTCGCCATGATCATCATGCCGATCTCCACCCTGCTGATGGCAACCCAGGCCATGCAAGGCGTGCTCCGTCAGATTCGCCAGGACGGCACACCGGCAGAGGCCGTGAAGTCCATGCCCGCGTTCGATGAGTTCACCGACACCATTGGTTTGCCCGAGGTCATCGACCTAGAACAGACGTTCTCGGGGAACTAGCAGCGGGCTCCAGCAAGAGGGCGTTGGTCAGAGTGCGCTGATTTGCTCATCGGTCCAGCCGAGTTCCCGGAAGACTTCCTGGGTGTTCTCGCCCGGGAGCGGCGCATGATGACGTAGTTCGGTGGACATCGTGTCGTAGCTGACCGGGTGACGGACGCTGCGGTACTCGCCCAAATGCGGATGCTCCACAACGGGCATGAGGTCGACGGCCTGCAGATGTTCATCGTCGAATAGTTCGGCAATGTCGAGCACCGGACTCGCCGGGATCGAGTACTGCTCACAGATTGCCATCCACTCGTCGACCGTGCGACTGGGGGCTACGTCGACCAGAAATTGGTACAGCTCCTCGGCGTTGTCGATGCGTGCTCCGTGGCTTGAGAACCGAGGATCGTCGGCCTGTTCCGGCTGGCCTATCAACGCGAAGAAGTCACGCCAGTTGGCATCGCTATAGGGAAGCAGAGCGACCCAACCGTCGGCGGCCCGGTATGGCCGCCGGTTCGGATTCAGTAAACGCTTGTAGCCCAACTCACCTTGGGGCGGCACCAGCGCCGCACCTCGCAGATGCTCCACGAGAAGGAACGACACCATCGTTTCAAACATGGGCACGCGGATGGTTTGGCCTTCGCCGGTGTTGTGGCGATGCAACAGTGCCGCCATCACTGCTTGCACCACAAAAAGTGCGCACGTCTTGTCCACGATTACCGACGGCACATAGGCCGGTTCACCAGAGATCCGGGTTGGCAGTGCGGCCAGCCCGCTGATCGCCTGGATCGCATCGTCGTACGCCGCCCGATCGGCGTAGGGGCCGTCGGCTCCATACCCGTTGGCCACGCAATGAATCAGGTCGGGATGTTGGGCTCGCAGCCGTTCCGCCGAGAGCCCCAAGCGGTCGAGCGCCGCTGACCGCATGTTCGTGACCAACACGTCGGCGCTGGCGATCAACTCGGCCATTGCCGAGGCACCGACCTCGGTCTTCAGGTCCAGCACGACGCTGCGCTTGTTGCGATGGGTGTCGAGCACGATGGCGCTCAACCCGCTCGCTCCACCCACGAGATCTTGCGATGCGGTGGGAGCGTCGACCCGAATGACATCGGCACCGTGATCGGCCAGCATCCGAGACGCCATCGGCCCCATCAGAATTGTGGTCAGGTCGACGACACGGGTACCCGTCAATGCTCCTGGCGATTCGGTCATTGTCGCGTCGCCGATTGCGGGCCCACATCACGACGTCGAAGATGAGTTATCTGCACGTACAACAAGTTATGCGCTGGTCCGCTGAGCAGTGTGATTACCAAGCCGGCGCACCAACGTCCGATCAGCTACCGAACACACCGCCGCTGCCGGCGGGAGTGATACCGCAGACCTCCAAGTTGTAGTCGGCGATTCTGAAACCGGCGTCGATCACGGCCTGGTTCCCAATTGTTTCGCTGATGCTGTCGAGACTGGCCAGAATGCTGTAGCCGTTTCCTTGGAACACCTCGTCGGCCGCAAATGCGCCCGCCTTGAGCGTGGCGTAGTCCGCGGCAATCTCCTGTGGCGGAACGATCTCGCGCAGTGCCTCCATCTGGACTTGCCAGAAAGCGCCGAAGCGTTCCGGGTCTAACGCCGCAGCCGGGTCGGTGCCGAAGGCGTTGGACCGGTCAACCTCGGCCTGGGCCAGGATGCAGTAGTCCGAATCATTGCTCGCCGATGCGAACGCACAGCTGCTCTCGGCGATAAAGGTCGCCCGCTCGCCTACTGGCCTGAAGTTTCCGTTGTCGTCAGTCAGCGTTCCCGCGGCCTCAATCATGCTTCCGTACCGCGACAGAGACGCACCATTGTTCACATCGACCCAAAGCTCAGCGGTTCCGGGGAGCAGCGCGCCCAACATGCCCGGGGCATCCGCGTGCACTGCCACGCCTCCGCCATCGCTTGGGCCGTCCTCGGGGCCACCACCGATCAGCTCGATCTCGAACCACGCGCCGGACCGGGTCGGTCCATAACCAAGATGACCCCACCCACCATCTTCTTCCCAGCACTCAACAACATCGAACTCGAACCTGACACCCTCGATGATGATGAAGCCCTGACCCAGAAACGGTCCGGTCGGCGCTTCGAAGGCGGCTTGATGCAGATCAGGCACGCCACCAACCGCTGATGCACTCTCGGTGATCTGCGGAAGCGGATCTTGCCAGCCATCGCACGAGCCAGCGAAGGTGAACGGATGGGATTCGCCGGCAGGAATCATCACACCATGCGCATCGCGGATCAGACCTGACACGGTGACCGAAGAGCCATCTTGGGAAACGTCCATCGGGTCGTCCTCATTCAGGCTGCTGGCGATCAGGAGTGGTTGCGAGGTGTCCGTCGGGTCGTCGCCAAAGACCAACTCGATCGTCACGATCGGTCCCTCGTCGCCTTCGACAAGAAGGATCCCGCCAGCAATCTCTTGGCCGGCGGAAACACCAACTCCAGCGATCGACAACACCTGTTCGTTCGGCAAGCAGAACGGCACCGCCAGATCGAACCGCTGCCCATCAACGATGAGGCTGGCACCTCCCCCGCTACCGAAGCTGGTCAGGCCACTGCCGCCCGCCACCGCTGCTGTTTCATCGCCGCTCACCTGCGGCTCGTCATCGACCTCATCTGATTGCGCAGCTTCCTCGACGGTCGGTGCATCTGCCTCGAGCGTGGGCGCCTCATCTTCGCCGGCAACAGCTTGAGCTGCCTCTGCATCAAGGACTGCCTCCGCCTCGACCGCCTCTGTCTCAGCTGCCTCTACCTCGACCACGGTTGAACCTTCCGGCAGGCAAGCACCCAGCGCCAACGCAAGCCCGACAGCGCAGAGAAGGCGCACGAGCAATGTGCTGGTCGGGCGCAGATAGCTGCGGCCATGGTTCGTTCGGGTGGGCATCTCAAGGACTCCTGATCGTGTTCATCGGGTGAGATGCCGCAGTCAGCACAAAAGTTCCAATGTGTGTGAGACGAACCTGTTTTGACTCGCGTGAGACACTGGTCCTCAGTCCACGAAAGGACACGCTATGGCTGCGTACATCATTGCCCGGGTGCGAGTCACCGACGCCGACCAATACGGCCAGTACAAGCTGCTCACGCCCGATGCCATCGCGAACCATGGCGGCAAGTTCATCGTTCGCGGCGGCGAGCACCAGGTACTCGAAGGCCCGGCTGATGACCGCCGCATCGTGGTGCTCGAGTTCCCTACTTCCGACGCAGCACGAGCCTTCTACGACTCGCCCGAATACGTGCATGCCCGCGCAGTTCGCGACGGCGCCGCCGACATGGAAATGGTCGTTGTCGAAGGCGCCTAAGGTTCGATCACCGTGGCGGTGGTGTTCACATCGAGCGAGTTCACGAACTCTTCGAACAGGGCCGTGTCACCGGCCGTAACAACAATTGATCCGTCGGCGATGAGATCCGACAGCGCCGGCGAGTTGTAACCGATCTGAACGATCGAGGCATGGGTTGCGCTGACTGCGACATCAGCGGCAGCGATCTGTTCTGCCGACGGCTCGTCGTAGTGATGGATCGTCTTGTTCGAAACCCCCATCAGATGGGTCTCGTCGCGGTCGCTGATCGTCCAAAGGATCGACGCGGTATCGCGGAACTTGTCCGGATCGAAGCGCACACCCAGCATGTCGATGAGCTGCATCCCAGTCATGGCAGCAGCAACACCAGGAGGGCGAACGACGCCCAGGTAATAGGACCCGTGGCGCAGCTCATGAGCCGCACTGAGATACGCGTTGCGCCAGGTCGCCGACTCGGCTTGATAGCCCAATTGCTCCATGGCATCGGCTGACAGCGTGCGAGCTGCCCGGTTCTCGGGGTCGGCGAAAATCAAATGGTTGAGCACCTGCACGACCCAGCGATAGTCGCCGTCGTCGAATGCGCGTTGCGCACCGGTGACCACCGCATCGGCGCCACCCATCATGTCGACGTAACGCTTACCGGCTTCGACCGGCGGGTGCGGATGCAACTTCGACGGGTTGCCGTCATACCAACCCAGGTACCGGTCATACACCGATCGCACATTGTGCGACACCGTGCCGTAGTAGCCCTGCACATGTGACTGGTGCGAGTAGTTGGCGGGCATCTCAAGTTGGGCGGCGATGTCGTCAGGAGTCAGGCCCTGGTTGGCGAGCCGCAGTGTTTGGTCGTGCATCCACCGGTAGACATCGCGCTGCAGCTCCAGGAAGCCCTTCACGTCGCCCTGGCCGAAACGCGGCCAATGGTGGCTCGCAAACATGGTGTCGGTGTCGTCGCCCCACATGACCAACGCTTCATGCAGGTACTTGCTCCACGCCAGCGAATCGCGAACCTTGGCGCCCCGTAGCGGGTACAGGTTGTGCAGGTTGTGTGAGCAGTTCTCGGCCATACACAGCAGCCGCTTGTCGGGGAAGAAGAAGTTCATTTCGGCGGGCGCTTCGGCATCGGGGGTGTTCTGGAACACGACCCGCACTCCCCCGATGTTGAGTTCAGCTCCGGTCTCTGAGACCGTCTCGGTTGGGGCCAGCAAGCTGCGATGCCCGAGCGGCATGTCGACACCCAGGCCGGTGTTGACCTTGCCGGTTGGGCCGTGCGGCAGAAGCACGCCGAACTGGTGGATCGCTCGACGCATCATGATCGGGCCCGCGGTGCCGTTCTCACTCACGGCTTCTTCGAGGAAACCTTCGGGAGCAATGACCCGACAGTTGCCGGCTTCCACTTCCTCGCGACTGGTCACGCCCAGGATGCCGCCGTAGTGATCCACATGGCTGTGGGTGTAGATCACCGAACTCACCGGGCGCTCCCCCAGCGTCTCATTCGCCAACGCCAAACACGCCGCTGCGGTCGGGGTTGTCGTTAGCGGGTCAATGATCAACCAGCCGTCATCGGTGTCGATGAACGTGATATTGGAGATGTCGTAGCCCCGGGCCTGCCACACGCCATCACCCACTTCGAACAAGCCGTGGATCGCATTGAGTTGCCCTTGGCGCCACAAGCCCGGGTGCACGGTGTCTGGGGCGGTGGAGCCGTCACGCAGATAGTCGTGCCGAGTACCGTCCCAAGCCACCCCAGTCTCGCGGCCGATGACCGTTGTGGGGTGGGTAGCAATCAGCCCTCGGCGGGCGAAATCGAAGTCGGTTTCGTCGTCGAAGCTCAACACCGCGGCGCTGTTCGCCGCTTGGGTGAACGAGGTCGCGGGCTTCGGTGACAGTTCTTCTTCCATCACCCCATAGTGCACTTTGGCTGGGGTTCAGAAGCGCATTCGCCGGAACTAGTCCACGAGCTTGGGGCGTTGTGCGAAGCGGATCTCGAAGCTGCCAGCATCTTCGATTGCGTCTTCGTCGAGACCCTGCACATCGAACTCAACCAGTATCGACTCGGCTCCCGCTGGAATTGCCAGGTCGTCGAGTGGAATGCGCATGTCGGCGCCACCGGGTTTGATCGAGATGAACGAGCCGTCGGCCGGGAAAATGGGCAGCGAGTTGGTGCCGTCGCCACCGTCGTCGGTGATGACTCGGACACCGAAGACATCGAACTTGGTCAAGTCAACTTCGGTAAAGTCGAGTTCGCCCCAGCGGAATGTGGTGCCATCGCCGCAGGCGCAACGCTCAACCTTGGTTGGCGGAATGCGAGCGTCGCATGGCTCGCCAAGTTCGCTGGCCTTGAAGGCCCAGAAGTAGGCGGTGTGGCCGAGTCCGTAGACACAGTTGCCATCACTGATGAAGCCATAGTCTTCGGTCGAGGTGTGGCCATCGGGATTCGGCGGAACTGTTCCCGTGTGGGTGCCACACGATGAGCTGGTGTCAAAATCGAAGCAGATGATGAGCGAGCGGTTGTGCTCGGTCGGGTAGAACAGTCGGTTCTCGGTCTGGTTCCAATGCGGGTCGCCCCAGGCGCCAGGCCAGCTGCCCGTGCTGCCACGAATATCGTCGCGTACCGGGTTCATTGCCGAGGTCAGGCCGGAATCGAAGTTGCCGTTGTTGATCCCAACACAGTTGATCTCGATGCTGTCGGGGTCCTTGCTGTTGTCGGCCGGGTCGTTCCAGGTGCTGTAGCCCGAAGAACACACACCGAGCTTGTCGGGCTCGCCGAGGCCACCGCCACCGGCGTAGTAGAACCAGAGGCGACCGCTAAAGCGGGTGCCATCAGCATGGATAGGTGTAGGCGTGCCAGCAGCAGCACCCGAAACACCACTGACGGTGAAACCAGGGCATGGGCCAGGAGTGCCCGACACGGCGCCAGTGTTATAACAATGCAGCCAGGTGCCGTCTTCGAAGTAGGCCGGCGCCGTATCGACACGATCAGGATCGATGCCACACTGCCAGGGGTAGAAGTTCCATTCGGCGTTCAGACTTCCCAGCGGGTCTTCTACTTCGACGATTAGTCCGGCGTCGTCAAGCAGTGCGCCTGCCTCGAAGTCCAGGTTGTCGCTGTCGATCCACCAGGAATCGTTGGGACCAACAAGGCCGTTAGGAAGCACGATGTTCCAGCGGTCATCTTCGCCGCGAGAACTGCTGGTGGTGCCGAACGGGATGGCATCGAGGTATTCGCCATGCTCGACCGATTGAAAGCTGAGCGTCTCCGAACCGAAGTTCTCAACATCCCACCACATGCTGGCAGCAGCGCCGTCGTCGGCCGCATACACGAAGTTGGGGAAGTCAGAGGCCAGGTATCGACCGGTGTCCTTGTTGAGCACAACAACCCGCTCGCCCGCGGGGTCCGCCAGCGACGAGCTGCAGTCCACGTTCTGGGCAAACGGAATGTGCAGCGTGGCGTACACGTAGCCGGTTACTTCGTCGACGACGCGGTCGATCGATGAGCCGTGATTGCCGTTGACTGGGCTGCTCGCCGGGAAGCCGTCGAGACCCAAGGCTGTTGGATTGCCACCATTGACGTAACCGTTGCAAATCGCGTTGATCGATGGATCCCAGCAGTGGATGCGATGGTTGTCGGTGAACGAGAAGACTTTTTGGCCGAGCACCGTGAACGTGCCACCACCGCGGTTCTCGTCCTTGTTGTCCGACAAGATATTGTCGTCGTCGCCCGACTCGTAGCGCTGCAGGCTGCCATCGAGAGTGACTGCGTTGGCGCACGGCACGTCGGTCAGGGTTTCCCAGCAGAACAGGCGATGACCGCTGCCGCTATCGGTTGCGGTCCAATAGATACGTGAGTTCACGACCGCGGTCAGTGGCATTTCGGGGTTCTGATCGAAGAAGCTCACACCGCTTGCATACGCAGTCCGCGCCGGGCCCTCAGGCCAGCAGTTCTCCTGGGTGATCGTGCTGATGCACACGATCTGGCGATTGTTGCTGTTGTGGTTCAGGGCGTACAGCTTCTGGTTCACCAAAATTGGCTTGTAGCCATCGCCATCGCCGCGGGCGTCGACCACCCCGAAGGACTTCTCGATCTGGACTTGCAGGCTGCACAGGTTCTCGCAGGCCAGGAAGTCGGCCGTAGCCCGTCGTTCGACAGTTGGGTCATTCAGCTTGATGGTCTCGCCCAGTAGATCGTTGGGCAGGAATTTGTCGGGTTCGAGGTCGGTGATGATGACTTGCAGCTGTGAACCGTCGGCAGAAACGTTGATATCAAGCTGAATATTGCCCAGGGACGGATCGATGCCGTTCTGAACCATGACCTCTTCGATGACTGCCCGAGCGGCCGCTTCGGCTCCGGCAGGATCCAGGGGATCAGCCAAGATCTGTTCTTGATAGGCGACGACACCAGCAAGCGCTGCCGCGTCGCTGGTGTTTTGCAAGTCTTGACCACGGGCGCCCTGAGACGCTAGGTCAACGGCAAGCGTTGCCACTGCAATGAAAATAACGAGAAAGAGGACAAGGATGAAGAGGACGGCGCCTCGATCATCTTCGGAATTCCATGCTTCTCGGACTGCTGCCTCGCGTGTCCGCACCCAACCAGTATTGCGTAGGTAATGCCAAAAGAGAAGGCCATTAGACCCATAGCACCACAACTAGGTACAACTGCCCAGCGAACCGATTGTCGCCCAGTACACGGTTTCAGAACAGGGTTTTGGGTCTCAGGACGAAACCTTGATACAGGCGTGACGCACCGTCATGGCATCTCTCCAGAACCGATTCGCCACTATTGCTAGCGTCGCCGCAATGAAGGACTCAGCCCAAGTCGTAGTCATCGGTGGCGGGGTTGTCGGCGCCAGCGTGCTGTACCACCTGACCAAGGCGGGCTGGACCGATGTCGTGCTCGTCGAACGCACCGAACTGACCGCAGGTTCCACCTGGCACTCAGCTGGCGGCATGCACACCCTCAATGGCGATCCGAACGTGGCCAAGCTGCAGCAGTACACCATCGAGTTGTACAAGGAGATCGAAGAGATCTCAGGCCAAGACTGCGGCATTCACATCACCGGTGGTGTGATGCTGGCCGATACGCCAGAACGTATGGACTGGCTTCGCATGAGCCACGCCCGCGGTCGCTACCTGGGTATGGACACCGAACTCATTTCGGTCGCCGAGGCCAAAGAGCTGCTGCCGATATTTGAAGAGAAGTACTTCGTCGGCGCCATGTACGACGCGCACGAAGGTCACGTCGATCCAACCGGCGTGACCCATGCCTACGCCAAGGCCGCTCGCCAAGCCGGCGCCGAGATCTACCGCGACACGTGGGCACGAGATCTCCATCGCCAATCCGACGGAACCTGGAAGGTCGATCTGATCCAGACCAGCACCGGCGAGGACGCCGGCGCGATCGTGTGCGATCACGTGGTTAATGCTGGCGGGTTGTGGGCCCGCGAAGTCGGTCGCATGGCAGGTATCGAAACCCCCGTGCTGGCCATGGAACACATCTACATCGTGACCGAGCCTCTCGACGAAGTCGCCCAGTGGAACGCCGACACGGGCAGCGAAATGCTGCACGCGATCGACTTCGGCGGCGAGATCTACATGCGCCAGGAACAAGGCGGACTACTGCTCGGCACCTACGAACCCAACGGACGGCCCTGGTCGGTCGACGAGACGCCGTGGGAATTTGGCATGCAGTTGCTCGACCCAAGCGTCGACCACATTGCCGAGTCGCTCCAACGGGGCTTCGACCACTTCCCGATCTTCGGGCGCTCCGGCATCAAGAGTGTCGTCAACGGCCCATTCACTTTCTCGCCCGACGGCAACCCGTTGCTCGGGCCGGTGCGAGGCCTGCCCGGCTACTGGTCGGCCTGTGCTGTTATGGCCGGGCTCTCCCAAGGCGGCGGTGTTGGTTTGGCGGTGGCGAATTGGATCACCGACGGCGACCCCGGTCTTGATGTGTGGGCTATGGACATCAGCCGCTACGGCGACTTCGCCTCGATGGCGTGGACCAATGCCAAGGTGCGCGAAAACTACGGCCGCCGATTCCGCATCCGGTTCCCCAACGAGTTCCTGCCCGAGGGGCGCCCCTTAGCCACAACACCCATTTACGACAAGCTGGTCCAGGCCAACGCCGTATGGGGCGATTCGTTCGGACTTGAGACCGCCCAATGGTTCCAGAAGCCGGGTCTCGACCCGGTCGAAGATGTCAGCTTCGGCCGCTCCAATGCATGGGACCAGGTGCGAGCCGAAACACTCGCCGTGCGCAACGGCGTCGGCCTGATGGAAACCTCGGGCTTCTCCAAGTTCGAGTTCACGGGGCCCGGCGCTCGTGACTTCCTCGATGGGCTGATCACCAACACCATGCCGAAACCCGGTCGCATGGTCCTGGCGCCGATGACCAACGAAGCCGGCAAGCTCATCGGCGACCTGACCGTGGCCTGTCCCGAACCAGCGTTGGGCCTGGCCGAAGGCCCCTACGAAACAGTCACGGGCGGCGCCACCGCAAACACATCAGACAACGAGCGGTTCTTGGTCTTTGGTTCCGGTATCGCCGAGCGGTACTACGAACGTTGGTTTGATCAACACCTTCCCGCCGACCAGTCCGTGAGCTATCAGACACACGGCTGGGACATGTGCGGCCTCTCGATCGCAGGACCTCGGTCCCGTGAGCTGCTCGAACGAGTCACGGGTGTCGATGTCTCGGCCGACGCCTTCCGCTTCATGGCGTTTCGCAGCATCGAAGTTGGATGGGCCCGAGTCTGGTGCGGCCGCGTTAGCTATTCCGGCGACCTGGGGTACGAGTTCTGGATGCCGTCGAGCATGCAGCGCTACGTCTACGACACCCTGCTTGAAGCTGGCGCCGATCTCGACGTGCGCCTGTTCGGCAGCGCTGCACTCAACGCGCTTCGGCTCGAAAAGGGCTTCGGCAGCTGGGCCCGCGAGTTCCGCCCGCTCTACACACCGTTCGAAGCTGGACTTGGTCGCTTCGTAAAACTCGACCCGACCGCCAAACCGAACGGCTTCATCGGTCGCGACGCACTCGTCGCCGCCCAAGCAGAGGGGCCAACGCTGCGCCTGCTGACATGGACAGTCGATGCCGACGAGCACGACGTCATCGGCGACGAACCAATCTGGCATGACGACGAAGTTGTCGGCTGGGTGACCTCGGGCGGCTACGCCCATCACAGCGACGTATCCGTCGCACTCGGATACGTGCCAGCAGCACTTGAGACGAGCAGTGGCCAATTCGAAATCGAGATCGTCGGGGTCCGCCGCAGCGCAACCCTGGTCGATGCATGCCTGTGGGATCCCACAGCTGCACGCATGCGCGGATAGTTCCCAAACCAAGAAGTTACAAGCAAGAAAGCTGGACAGCCGTGCCAGAAATTGTCATTGGTTCACGCAACCAAAAGTCACCATTCTTCGATGCCACGATCCGAGCGGGAGTAAGCGCCTTCACCGTCTATAACGGCATGTACCTTCCCGCGATGTACGGCGACTCAGCCGCCGAGTATCGACGCCTGACCGAAGGTGTCGCGTTGTGGGATGTCTCGTCGGAGCGCCAGATCGAGATTGCCGGGCCCGACGCCTTTGCCTTGACCAACTATCTGTCGGCGCGAGATCTGACCGGCATGAAGGTCGGACGTGCCCGCTACGCACCGCTGTGCGACTACCACGGGCGGATCATCAACGATCCGGTTGTGCTTCGCATCGCCGAAGACCGCTACTGGCTGTCGCTCGCTGACAGCAACATT
Organism: Devaleraea mollis; assembly: GCA_032361265.1. Classification (NCBI taxonomy): domain Eukaryota; phylum Rhodophyta; class Florideophyceae; order Palmariales; family Palmariaceae; genus Devaleraea; species Devaleraea mollis. The sequence continues at coordinate 3,322 of JAULCF010921231.1, read as the reverse complement.
TTGCTGTGGGCTCGCGCCGTTGCTGGCGGACGCGGCGACGACGTGCACATCTTCGAGGCCGCGGCATCACCACTTGCCATCCAGGGGCCCTTGGCCGATGCTCTCGCCCGCGACCTCTTCGGTGCAGACATCGTCGACTCACTTGGGTTCTTCCACCATCGCCCGGTCGAAGTCGACGACATCCCTCTGATCTTGTGCCGGTCGGGCTGGAGCAAGCAGGGCGGGTTCGAACTCTTCTTGACTGACGAGTCTCAGGGTGAGCAGCTGTGGCAGCTCGTCATGAGCGCCGGCGAGAAATACGACATCGGGCCTGGTGCTCCGAACCATCAGGAACGCATGGAGAGCGGGCTACTCAGCTACGGGTCAGACCATGATCGTGATACCGACCCGATCGAAGCAGGTCTTGGTGCGTACACGTCGCTCGCGGGCGACCATCAATTCCTGGGCCGAGCCGCTCTCGAAGAGCGACTGGCGCGACCTGTTCGCCGCAACCTGGTCAACGTGCGTCTGACCGGCGACGTTGTGCCGTGCCAGAACCCATGGCCAGCATCGATCAACGGCGAGCCGATCGGCATGGTCCACAACGCCATGCACTCGCCTCGGCTCAATACGTGGATCGGCATCGCCCAACTCGCAACGCCTCACGACTCACCCGGCACCGCATTCGATGTGACCCATCCCAACGGTTCGCCATGCACCGCAGTCGTGCACCACCAACCGTTCGGGGCAATTCAGACTAACTAGATCGCCTCGTGTAGGACCGCACCGCCTCCTATGTCAGAATTGGACCCGGAGGCCAAACATGTCAACCAACGTATTGGTCGAGGCACGAGTGCTCGGTCAGCGGAGCCAGAACCTCGAGGCGCGATCCCTGCAGCTCGACCAGCTCCCCGATAAGCCCTCGCTTGCAGCGCTCATTGAGCACGTAGTGCGAGCCGAAGTCCGAGCGTTCAACGAGCGCAAAGACGAACAACGACTCGTCCGCTTTCTTACCGAGTCCGAGATTGCTGCTGCGGTGGAAATGGGCAAGGTGTCGTCGGGTGGCTTCATCGACGACGATCACCAGGCCTCCGCCGCCACCGCCGTCAACGAGCAGCAGGCGGTTGATACCGCATTGCTGGCCCACACCGATGGCTTGTTCCAAGTCATCGTCGACGGCTCACCAGTCGACGACCAGCAACAGACACTCACCATCAACGAAGGATCGACCCTGATGTTCCTGCGCCTTGTAGCCCTGGCCGGTGGCTGATGCCGCTCAACCAAGACGAGAAGCGGATTCGGCTCAAGGCACTAGCCGACGAAAACTGGCAGATGGCTGCAGCCGCGCGTATCGCCGCGTTACCGAAGACCCGTCAGCCGCTCGCAAACCATCTCCTCAGACTCGACCAAGATGTGAGCCTTGATTATCAGGAGCGTCAGGCCGAGGCGCAACGATTTCAGGACTCCTTCGTCGGCCTCAGTCCAAAGCAGCGTCACCAGCTACTCGTGGTGCTACATCCTGGAATCGGCGACGACCTAAACAACTTGTGGATCCACTCGTCGGCGAGCACCTATCAGGTCTCGTCCTATCGCCGAGCCTTTCGTGCTCCGTCGGTTCCCGCCATGACCGAACAAGGTCGCTACTACCAGTTGATGTCTATCTTGGCGTCGACAGCGCCCTATCAGCGTGACATTGCCTGGTTCGCTGCGTGGGGTGACGTGATCATCGGACGCATGTTTGCCGGTTTCATTGGCACGGCCATCGATCACAATCCAGAACATGGCGATGCAGTCTTCGAAACAGTCACCGCCACGATCAGAGGCGAACACGACATTGCGGTCATGCACGCGGGCGCTATCGGTGCGCTGCTTCGGGCATCGCGACAAGACGGCTGGACGCTTGTCGAAGGTCTGTTGCTAGCTGCACAGCGACAAGAAGGTCTACGGCAGTCCATCTTGGAACAAATCGACGAGGGACATCCCGATGTCTTCGTCACGATGTTGCGGGTCATTCTCGACAACAACCTGCTACGTTTCGCCGCCACGATTCGGGCCGTTGGTGTTTGGGTAGGACTGCACTTCGACGTCGAACATGAAGCCGACGCCAAGAAGCAGGTCGAGTCGCTGCTCGACGTGCTCGACAACAAGAGCGGCTATGCCGACGCCATCGCCAGCAATGATCCAACACGTACCTACAGCGCGTTCGTCGCCCGAGCAATGGTCGACGCGATCGACGCCGTCGACGAGGTTGCGCAGCTAATTCCCCACCTGTCTGTTCCCTGTCGAATCGCGGCCTCTCAGTTCCTGGCGGCAGTAGGACTGGTGGCGGGCCACCGGGTATTACTTGAGCTGGTCGACGATGCAGACGAAGTCGTGGCGTACAGCGCGTTCACCTATTTCGCATTTTCGCAGAGAAACCGATTCGAGGATGGTTGGCAAGAACTTGACGCGGTGGCGCCGCTCTTGCGGCTCGCCGACCGGATGCCAACGACGTTGACGGTGCCCGCCAGCCTGTTTGGGTCAACGCCGATCGAGGGCGACCGTAACCGGGTGTTGCAGGCAGCGATGCTCCGCCATACCGGCGACATGGATGTGTTCTTGCCGTACTTCGCTGAGTTCGACTCCGACGCCCGCGTCCACTTTGCCTCGCGGTGCCAGCGTAAGGAATCCGTTTCGAGCGACGTGCGTTCTGCGCTCCTGCACATCGTCGGCGCCCGCGGTTCACATGCTGCTTCGAGCGCAGTACAAGCCCTAGAAAAACTGCAGCTCGAACCCGCCGACGCTCCTGAGCTTGAGCCCTACCTCACACGTAAGGCAACGAAGCTCCGCCAAGGTGTCATGACCTTGCTGAGTTCGTTGCCCGACGAGGCCCGCGTCGCATCGGCGGAACGTCTGTGGGCAACCACGAACGATGGCCAGCGCAATGCGGCCTGCGAACTCATCGCCGAGGTTGACAACGAGACCGCTCGTTCGATACGCGCTACATGGACCGAGACCGCGACCGATCGCCAACGAGAACTCCTCGGCGACGCCGGGCAGGCCGTGCCCGAAGCGAATCTGTATGACCCAGACCGACGAACCCCGGCGGTCCAGCCCGCAGGGATCAAACAACCAAAACCGTTGGTCACGACCGCCGCCGCCAAGCTGGCCGGAGCGCTCGATGACCTGGCCGAACAGCACAAGGATGTGCAGGTCGAGATCAGCAACTGGCAGGGGTCAGAAACTTGCTTGCTGACCGACGTCCACTACTTCCCCTACCCGTTGAGGCAACAAGAAGTCGACGACGGCGTAGAGCGCGACATGTTGCTCGGTGACATCGTGCGTGAATGGTGGGAACAGCGGC
>JAULCF010920120.1:0-17699 GCA_032361265.1 Devaleraea mollis | reverse complement strand
GGTGTAACCTCGGCGTATGGTCCGATTATACCGATGTGCTCGACTTCCGCACTCTACCGCCTTGTGGTGCGCCAGAAAACGCAGCAGCCACCGAGCTCTTCGCCGATGCAGCCGGACTAAGCTGGCTAATGGGAGAAAACGCGCTACTGACAACCCTGAATTACCGGCGAGCAATGCCCTCCAATCAGCAGACCGAGACCCAAATGGAATCGCCGATGGAAGCAGGCCGTAGCAGTAGCAGGCCCGGTGGACGTAGCAGTAACCAAACAGGCGGTTCCTCTTCTTCTCCTGGAGAATGGCTGGTAGTAGAAAACCTGGCAGACACCACCTTTTTACAAGAACTAGAGGGCGGCGCCCGCTATGAATTCCGACTACAATCCGACTGTGACGTAAATCTGAGTGACTGGACGGTAATCGATGATTTCACCCTGCTTTGCTCTCCGCCGAGTCAGCTCAGCGTAAGTGAAATAACACCCTTCACTGCTCTGGCCACAATCGGCGGCCTCTCCCCTACAGCAGGTACGCACGAATACAGCTATCGCTTGCTCGGCGACAGCACTTGGACCGTCGTGACCCGCGCCACACCTAGCACCACGCTGAGTGAACTAGATGATCTTTCTACCTACGAACTACGGGTTAGAACCCGCTGTTCGGCTGGTCAGTTTTCCGTCTGGTCCGACACGCTCCAGTTTACAACCCTCGTAGATTGCCGGGTACCGACCAACCTTGGCGTAGCCTCTATGACGACCAATTCTGCCGACATCCGTTGGGATGTGACAGGAACGATAACACAGTGGGAAATCAGGTTCCACAATCCTTCGGCAGCAGTGGCCGTATCCGCGCAATTAGGCATGGCTCCGGCAATGGGCGGCGGAGGCAACGGTGGTGGTATCGGTAGCGGAACAGCCCCTGGGACACTTCCCAACAGGAACGGTGGGACCAGCCCTAATACGAGTGGCGGAAGCCCAGCTGGAGGAGGCGTCTCTCCTTCAGGAGGTGGTGTGTCTCCCGCAGGCGGAGGAGTAGCGCCCGCGGGTGGAGGTCTTACGCCTTCGAGTGGCAGCAACCCGGCTACAACCGGCGCAACAATGTCTAACCCTTCGGTTGCCGATACGCCGCCGCCAGACCCTTACGCCAATTGGCAGACCATTACGACTACGGATCCCACACGTGTCTTTAACAACCTGGTGCGCAACAATAAATATAAAGTGGTTGTCCGTGCAGAATGCCCCACCTTCGGTTGGACGGATTTTTCGGAGGTGCTCGAATTTAGCCCGCTGTGCCCTCAGCCTGTTATTGACACGGCTACCGCCGACGATATCGGCTACGAAGATGTGACCCTAAACTGGCCGGCACTCAATCCTTGCCTGTTGCAGTACAGGGTAGAGCTGGAGAGTCTCCAACCATATCCTTCCTTCAGCAGTAGCCTTGGCAACATGACTTCGCCTGCCAATGGCAACGGCCAGACCGAAAGAGGTGATACTCGCACGACAAATACAAGTAACAACACAAGCAGCTCAAGCCCTGCCCCTCAGGTTTACCGTGACATGACGATCACCACGGAAACAACCGCCTTGTTCGAAGGCCTCAGAGCAAACACCGAATATCGTTTCCGCATACAAGGCTATTTCTACAAATCAGTATTCGAGTCCGGGCCCAACGGCTACCTGACGATGGCCGACGGTCCGTTTGGAGGCGCAGCAGGATTTGATAGCGCGAGCGCAGGTGAAGATTTCGTTATTGGAGAGCCGGGTTGGGGAGACTATTCTCAATGGATCGTTTTCCGAACGGATCACTGTGCCCAGCCTTACGACATTGTCGAGACAACACTCAGCCGCAGTGAGATGGAGATCAGTTGGACGCCCAGCAATGGTATTAACGAATTTGAGGTAAAGTATAAGCTCGCTGACGATGCTGGTTCTTCTTGGGCTTATGAGACTGTTACTGAGCCGGTGATCGTACTGGAGAACTTGCTAACCAATGCGATCTACGACTATCAAGTTACGGAGATTTGTCAGGATGGGGTGACATTCAAGCCTTCGCCTCAGGACACTTTCATCATGAAGAAGCCGAGCCTAAACAACGGCTTTTACGCTTGTGGGCTCGAATTGGACGTGGACCTGAGCAACGAAATCCCTCTCGCCGAGCTACTGGAAGACGACACCATCCGTGCTTTTGACTTCCCAGTAATAATTGTGGAAGTCAGTGGTGGCAACGGCTATTTCACCGGCGTTGGAGAGATCCGTGTACCATACTTCAATAAGGCCAAGATGCAGTTCGAGTTCGACAACATCTTTGTGAACGACGAATACCAAATGGTCGGTGGATATATGGAGGCTACGGGCTTCGGTATAGAGGTTTTACCTCCTTGGGCCGATAGTTTACTCTCTGACATAATTAGTGGCCTTGAATCTCTGGACAGCATGTATGCTGAGCAGCAGGTAGCCCAACTAGACAGTTTGATGCAATGCTGTGCCGGATATCTCCCTCCGGCCATTCAGGACACCATCGCTGCGATCCTGGATTGCTACCAACAAAACCCTGACCCTGTCGCTGCTGGCTGCCAGGACCGGCTGGATTCGCTGATGGTTTACATCACGCAAAATCTGGATTCTATTATACAGGCATTAGATACGCAGATTGTGACCAGTATGACTGTCGACATCATCCGCCTCGCCATGCAAGAGTTATCGGCGGAACATGACCCTTTCTTACCCGATAAACAAAGTACCTACTCCACTGCGGTTAGTACATTACAGTCTACTTATCCCGTTCTACCGAATGACCCCGGCATCCCTGATTACTTGCCAGAGAGCCAAGTGCTTGATCCTGGTGGCGGCGGGAGTAGTGCGCTCAATCAATTTGGAGAGAGTGCCGCTGGGGTGCAAACCTCCGCGCTGGCCTACACGCTCGAGGACATGTTTGTAAATACTGAACCGAAGGTGCCTGGTCTATTAGACCTTAAAGATTTTGCACTGTCTCTCCGGACCGGAGATACTGACGTGTTCACACCAATCCACGCCGGAGTCTCTGCCATATGGTACGACCCCAATGGTGATCCAAATTTTGATCAACGCCCACTGATTGATCAGGCGAAACTGTTACTTGCCACTAAATATACTTTCCTTGTCAATGAATAGTACGATGCTTACAGCTTGGAAAAAATCCGTATTCACGGTCTTATTAGCATTGCTTACCGTCACTTGCTTTGCGCAGGATAACGTTCGCTTGCTCAACGGATCTGCTTTTATCAGCACGCCTGCAGCCAACGCTGCAGACGGGCGCCTGGCCACAGAACTACCCAACCATGACGTGCGGATTAGCTATGTGACCAGTTTCGTCGGTGTGCAAGACAGGTACAAGGTCTATGAGGACAACGACCTGATGACCTTTGGTCAGATACCATATACCGGTGGGTTCGTTCCGGCTACCCAGGCGCAGAAGGATGCGGCGGTCAATGCAGGTATTCACCATGCGCTCACTACAGTAACCGCTTCATCTGAGTCGACTATCCATATTATCTACGCTATTAGTGTTAGCCTTGATGCTCAGGGGGATGAGGTGTTTTCTTCGCGGAAGTTTTTTCATTTTGGGGATGAGGTTGATCGGCGGTCTGAGGCTATTGTTTTGCAGATCATTCCAAATCCGGAGTTATTGGCTGCGGGAGTAGTGGGGTCAAATGATACTTATTTAGCTGATTATGTTGAGGAGCTTATTAATGCACTGAATGACCCTAACTATGTTATTAATGGTTCGATTGAATACAATGGAGAACCTTACTTCGATGGTGATACTATCTTCTACTTTCACCAAGCGGATGAAATCATTGAAACCGAAGTTGCAGGTCTACAAGAACTCAAGCTACTCATCAACCAAGACTATCCCGTCAGCCCGGTAAACTGGGTGGAGACGGAACAGATTTCCGGAGCGGGGACTTTGCTAGCCAGTAATTCCGGTGGCAATGCGAATATTAAGATCAAGGCTGACCACTTTACTGGCATCGCAAAATTTACCGGGACTTATGGTTCGGAAACTACTACTGTTTGGTATTATCCGGTTAATCCGGTTATAGACTTGGGTTATTATAACGATGTCGCCAATCGCGTCATGGAGAGTCACGAAGACATTTCAGTGCAGTTATACATGCATAATAACCAGGAGCAGTTTCGTATCCATCCTGGGATTCTTTTAAAAACGGAAGTAATTACTGCTTATGGAAGCTCTTCCAGTGAGATGGTAAGCATTGCAGCGGATGACTATAACGTCTTGGACTGGTCTAGATTATCGGACCAATGTGAATACGTTGACCTCAAGTATAGTGTTATCCGCAAAGCCACAGGACAGGCTTACACCAGAAAGAAAAGATTCAAAATTAAGTGTCCGTTTGAGATAGCAGGAATAAGGGCTATCCCTACAGATAATGATGGAGTATTTAAACCTCAGAGAACAGTCGAAAGCGGTACTAATGACACTCTATTTATAGTTTCTTCAAACAATGACATCACTAGAGACATCGGCTTTGAAATAATTTGGGACGGCGAAGTACCAGAGGAGGAAGACTTTTGGGATAGTGCACCTTCTGGCGAACCGAGCCCTCAACCACGTTACTATTTTGGCCACGGCATCGATGAATCCTATTCAATAACCCAGCCATCACTTGAATCAAGAAGACAAGGCCCAATACAAGTGGAGTATGATGGGCGGTTTTTTCCAGGCCCTGGCTGGATCAACCCTGATGTTGGTGAAGCAGATGTAAGCAAATTCAATGCGGGGGTCAGGGCATTTAGCCAACACTATTCTCTACCAATAAGCTTCCTTAGAGAAAACCGAAGGGTTCAGGAGATTACATTGCCGAACTGGCTAGTCGGAATAGAAGTCTTTATAAACCAGCACTTCAACAGCACATTTCAAAAAATAAATAATTTTGTCCCTCCTCCGCTAAACCTAGATGTTGGAGTGTCAATTTCTACCGCAGCCGAAGAAACAATCCATCAACAAGAAGATAAGGACTCGCCGTTATACATCATTGATCGCGAGAAAGCAATCGGCGCCACTATTGGCTTAAATGGAAACCTAACCTGGGATCTCTCACCAGGTCCGTGGTTAACGATTGGGCCCTTTGTTGACGTTGGATTAAGCTTCACTGCTGCCTATGAGTATGAAGACATACGCCGTAACAATGAAACAGAATGGACGCCATTAGCTCACACACTGGAACTGCCATTAACAGGATCAATTGCCTTAGGTGCTATAATCGCTCTTAACTTGCATGACGCAGATACAACGGGTATAAATTTTGTTGCCAGTGCTAGTGCAAGCTTTCCTATTGAATGGATGACAAAGTTTCAAAAGGACATAGCCTCAGGAGGAACCTGTCTCATTATAGAAGCAACGGGAGGCCCTGCTTATTTAAACTTCTCAGTTAGTCTTGGAGCTCAATTTGACTGGGGAGGGATAGATGTAGATATGAATATATTTGATTACTCATGGTCATACCCGATTACTGACAAATATTTTTTACCCGTAGTCAAAAAACCCATAACAGGAAACTGGGATTGTAATTAGCCAATATGCGAAAAGTATTATTTATTATTTCATGCCTCCTCTTTTGCATTGGCTTTCTGTTCTCAGGGTTCCTTACAAAATATTTCTTGCAGGAATCCTACTACCCTGCTGTATTTCATGCTTATAGCTATGTTTCGGGAGGCAATGGCACAACCTCTAGATGCTGGATAAACGGAAGGTTAGATGAAGATGCAGCCCGCGTAGTCCTGGCCTGCGACCTTTTCCACCTTGCTTTTCCAGCGGAAAAAATCACTGCCTGGGGTTCAAATGTCGAAGATGGCCCATACATTTCCCTACCCGTTTTCGCCAGCCCAAATGGCCAAGTCCACATATACGACAATCAAAAAAACAAATACTTACCTGGTGTAAAAAAAATGAACATTCTCTCAACTGAAACTTTCCTGATGGGACAGTTTATTTTTATTAGCTTGCTTTTATTAGCTACTAAAAAAAGCAAGCTTAGTAGTATTTCATTAATCCTTTTCCTGACTACTTTCGGTTCTAGTAGCACTCTCTTTTCCCAAATCGGACATGGAGACACACTAACCCAATTCGGAACCAGAACTGTAGAAATTCATAAAGTAAACGCCGAATTTTCTGCGTACGGCCAAGACTTCTCAATTAAAAAAACTGAATTCGATTCAACCAAGTACCTTCTAAAATACCCAGAAGAGTGTCTTCTTTGCGAGCTTAGCGCATCATCTCGTGAAGTACTCGCATATTGCTCTCAAAACCGAACAATCAATAAAAAGGAGGGCCATTTTAAAGCTATAGCTTTAATGGACAAAGACTTCTTATTCTTTTCACCAACCATCAAACTAGTTTTTCTTGAAAATGAAAAGATGACTGCGTACATAAAATATTTCATCATTGATAGGAAGAAAAACAGGAAAATACTTTCTCTAAAAAAGTTAATAAAAAAGGAGACTAAGTGGTTGCTTTCAGATGAAAAAACAGACGGGCAAATGGCTCTAGCGATATTAGCTATTAATGATAAAGTCTTCAACGACCTCATTCAGGGCTTACTCCCAAAGGAATCACCAATGCGAGAAGTACAGAACGAAAGTTTTCGAGAAGGCACATTTAATTTAGTTAGCTTTTCTAGAGCTTTCAAGACATGGCATGTAAAAAATAAAGACAGCCAAAACTTGATAGAAGCCTTTACACAAAATCTAATTCAACCCCTATGAAACTCTTAACGCTGTTTATACTCCTTCCTCTTTGGTCTTCAGGGCAAGATTACCTTGAAACATTCTCGAACATCAGCAAAGTTGAGTTCCCTATGGTTATCGAGCGCTTTGATTCTATAGCTACTTTTAAGATCAGTGCACGAAGTGAGCCGTTTATTATTGAGAAAGACGCTCCCGTCAAAACCCCTTCAAAGTTTAGCGCCTTTATGAACTTTGCGATGGAAGGCAGCTTTGCTTGGAATACTATAGAAATAGCATATAAGATATGTGATGAAGGAGACTGCTTTACCAGATACAACCTAAAAGTAGGCAGCACATACAAAACAGGGCTTGTCTTCAGAGACCCATTAAACAAAGGAGTCAATAAAGTAGACATTAAGAGCATTGCCGAAATGCTAACACTGTTAGAATTCTTAGCACTAATTGACAAAGAAAACCTACCAAAAAAAGGACCAATAACGGAGTCCTTGATAGAGTGTTATCGTCCAGACATGTACGGTTTCCCGGACATTTCTTGCTTAACATCAAAGCTAAAAGCGATCCCCCCTTCAGCTAGACAAGCCTATTTGAACGAACTCAAAAAATAAATTGACCATGAGAAGCATCTGGAAATTAACGATTTGGGTTTCATTAATATTAATTATTGGTAGTAACTCACCCCTCCATGCCCAGTCCACCGACGACCTAAAGGACGACCAAATACAAATCGAGCAAATAAACAACAACCTAAAATCGATACAAAAGGCCCGCAACAAAATAAAAAACGCCCTCAGCTTCGCCCGTTTCATTCAGAAGTTGGACTCTTTGGCGTGGATTGAGTTTCCCGTCGTTCTATCGGATACGATTAGTAACGTCCCGGTCCATATTGTATTCGATCACTTGCGGTTGTACCCAGAGTACGCCCAGCTGGAAGTCATTGTCGGGGTAGAGTTACCGCAGAAGAAGGTCAGTTCTTCCGCTGGAGGCCCAGGCCTGCCCACTCCGCCAGCGGAAGAAGGCGAGGAACCCAACGAACCACCATCGGAATACGTAGAGTTGTTCTTCGGAACCCCTGACCTAAAGTTTTCCCACGATGGTGGCATTATCGGAGACGCCACGATAGGCCTTTACGCAGATATTCCAATCGGGACGGACAACCCCGAAAAATTTGCTTTCACCCTAAAGGGATACCAGCAACAAGGTGTTGCCGGTGGGCATACGGTAGACATGGGTACTTACGTCAAAATCGATTGCGACGGCTTCGTCGAACTCGGCGTAGCTGCCGACGTGATGTTCTCTCGTGACTGGATCGTCCCCGTATCCGGAAGCGGAGACACCCTGGCGACTGGCCGTGTACAGGGTAGCATCCAAACCATCGTCAATGATTGGAACAACATGCTGGTAGAAATCAGCCTGCCAAATTTTGCTTTAGCCTCTTATCCAGACGCCGCTTTCAATCTCTCGACAGCAGTATTTGACTTCAGCGACTACCGCAACAGCCCCAACGTAACGTTTCCGCCCAACTACCTGGAAACGTACCTCCCTCCGGGCAATCCCAATCTTTGGCGAGGAGTCTACATCAAGAACCTAGAGGTAACCCTTCCTAAACAGCTCAGCCAACCCTGCGCTGGAGGCCCTCCTGCGGGCGGGAACAATAATGGAACCGGGCTTAACTTACTCCTAGACGGAGACAACGAGTACGCTCTAAATTCCGAAGGAACAGAACTCCATCTCGGTAGGCCACCTCCAAATTTGAACTGGGACAATGGTCAGGAGCCCGCAGCCAACCTGCGTGGACCTTCTCCCCCTACTTTTACCGTACCTCCCTTGCCTCCTAACTTTTCCATTGAACCTGCGGCCGCGCCAATAGAACTAGTGCCGGAAAAGCGTCTACCCATACCCTACGCCGCCGCTGTTTCGCCAGCACCAACCGTGAAGTTCCCGGTCTTCGTTGAGCCTAAGGAGGAATCTTTGCCAATGGCCAGTTGCCGGACAAAAGTTGGAGTGGACAACCTCCTAATTGATGGGCAGGGCGTAAGTGGCCTCTTCTACGCCGAAAACGTACTAGACTTCGGTGATGGCGCCAAGATGGACCGTTGGAAGTTCTCCGTAACAGACCTCTCCTTCGAAGTTCGGGTGAACAAACTCGTTGGCTTTGGCTTCGGTGGCGAACTCGTTATTCCGATCGCCAAGCAAGGCCGTAGCTTCAGCTACGATGCCTTTATAAACGTTCCCGACAAAACGTGGCACGTTACCGTAACGGCGGAAGAAGACATGGTCTTCCCCGTCCTAAAAATGGCAGAAGTGGGCATTGATTCTGCTTCTTACATCAACATCACATCGACACCAGAGACCTTTGTGCCCACCGCATTACTCTACGGTTATGCCGCTATCAAGGCTAAGAAGTCGAACGATAACACGGCCGAGGACGGAGACGACAGCCAAATTGAGGAAAGCAAACTAAGCTTCACCGCCGCCAAGCTCACCTTTGAAGGCATCAAACTCTCGACCGCAAGTCCGAAATTTGACATGCTCCTCAATGGCTTTGTCCGTTTCGAGCACGATCCTAAACTTCTCGGCTTCCCGCTACCCATTGCGGATCCCGAGCTGAAGAAGGTCGGCAACGATAAAATGCGCTTCACCGTAACCGTGGAGCTCAACCTGATGAACTCTTCTGACAACGGTTTCGCCGCAGGCACCAGCCTCTCAGTTGATGGTTTATTGGTGGATGAAGGCGGTGCCGACAAGTGGAAGTTTGACAACTTCACCATCAATAGCATCTATGCTGAACTCCGGCTGCCCAGCCTGGAGATCATCGGCTATGCCCACGTCTTCGATGAAGATCCCATCTACGGCAAAGGGTTCCAAGGATCGCTTAGTGTAAAGATTGGACCTGACCCGGGCTCGCCCATGTTTTCGATAGAGTTGAATGCGATCTTCGGAAAGGTCGATTACCGCTATTGGTACGTCGACGGCATGTTTGAGATGGAAGCGATGTCCATTCCGCTTGTACCTGGCGTGATCGATATCAACGGCTTCGGTGGTGGTGCTTACTATAAAATGAAAATGGAATCTGCCAACCTTATCGATGGTGGAGACGGTAGCCTTGGCACCTTGCCTAGTGGTGTCCGATATGTGCCAGACGATAACGTATTCCTAGGCTTAAAGGCATCAATAGCCCTTCGCTCCCCCAGCCCCGGGCCAGAAACCCTTGATGGTGTTGCGACGCTAGAGCTGGTCTTTGGAAACGGCGGGCTTCAAGAGATCATGTTCTACGGCCAGGTAGAGATTGTCAGCCCGAAAATTGACCAGGCTTTCGGTGGCTTGTCGGAAGGATTTGGCGATCGAGTAAAAACGCTAGAAAAGACAGCGAGCCAGGTTCAAGGTGATGACGAAGCAGCTACCGACAACCCAGTAGGATCTATACTCGCTTCACTTTTCCTTCGATTGAATTTTGAAGGCGGATTTGAAATCCAGGGAACTTTCCGATGCAAACTCGATGCTGCTCAAGGCATTGTTAAAGGCGAAGGTGGGATTGACTTCTTAATGAGCACCCAGCAAAATAAATGGCACTTATACGTTGGTGGATACCATAACGGTGCCATCATTGCAGGAGATGGTGCGCCGCTACATCCTATTAGCGTGACCATTCAGGTCAAACCAGATATCATGCTGACCGCTGGCGCCTACTTCCTAGTGGGCAACGATATACCAGGTCCACCTCCGCTACATCCTCAAGTGGCAGCATTCTTTGGTGGAGGGACTAGTGACGCTAACCGTTCGGGGCTTTCCGGCCCAGCAGCGTTAGGTACTGGCTTCGCATTCGGAGCCTACGCTCTGGCCTACATCGATGTCCGTATCCGTAGTAATGGCAGCTATAACAACAACAGATTTCATGGAAACATCGGGGCCGGCTTTGATGTCAGCCTTTTGAAGTACCAACGCGACACCAAATGTGGCTATAGTAATAATACGCCACATGGGCATAAAGGCTGGCGGGCGACTGGCCGCTTATATGCCTTTATCGACGGACACGCCAAGTACCGCGGTTTTGGCAAAAGCTTGACCCTAGGAGTATTGATTGAAGCTGACTTACCGAAACCTACGTACATGAAGGTTCACATCAAAGTTAAGATTGCTCGTTTCAACGTCAATGTTCGTGTTCCCATCGGGACAGAATGCGGGCCGCCTGTTCAACTGTAGATTTATTCATAACTGACCTGGGCGACGGCGCGCAGGTGCAAGGTCCCCCTCATTCTCTCCTTTGGCGAGAATGAGGGGTAGTTGCTTAAGGAGTGGTCTTCTTGAGTTGCAAGTACAAGGCTTTTAAAATATCGGCATGAAAATTGATTTATCAGCATCATCGTTCTCACTGGCTTTTTGGGCCGGCTTTTTTTTACTCTTAACTACTGTTCCTTTATCTGCGCAAGAGTATAAGACGTACCAAAAAAAAGAAGGAGAAACACTTCACTTTCGCTGGGAGCCCCAATCTTGGGCAGCTTTTAACCAGGTGCTAAGCGGAGAAATGGCCCTGGAAGTTTTTGCGGTAACCGGCCCCTCCGTACGGCCCGAGCTACGCATCATCGAACAAAGACTAGTTGAACCATTGGGAATGGAGGCTTGGCTGGCGGATCTCAAGAAGACTACCTGGGACTCCTTCGCTCTGGCAGCCGTACACACCCCTACGCTGCCAAAATCCTTTCGCGACGAAACGTTTTTGGCAAAAGAATACGAAGATTCTCCCGCGGAAGAACTGGAAAACAGATGGGAAGTCTCCAACTACCTACTCAACTATTCGTGGTCAGCCATCGTCAATAGTGGAATGGGATTTGAACTCCCAATTGAGAAAGGGGTCGATCGATACGCAGCGAAGCTATATCCTACCCCTGCGGGAGACACTATTTACTTCACCTTCAACCTAAAGAATTATACCCCTCCACAACTCCCTGCATTTGAAGCAAAGTGGAAGGATCGCCAAGTTGAACTAAGCTGGCGAACCCTCGAATTTCGCGATGAATTCTTCGGCTGGATGGTAGAAAAGTCCATCAACAACGGGCCCTACGAAGAACTCTTCGAATTACCACTAATCAATGATCTCGACACCCTTGAGCGAGAGTCTGACGCACTCAAGTCCATTCACCACACCAACAACCTTGAGAACAATGATGACGAAATCACTTTCCGGCTAAGAGGGCATGATTTTCTAGGAGGGAGGAGTACCGACTTCAAGGAGATTATAGGCTCCGGGCTTTCCGATATTGAATACAGTCCATTATTGACCAAGACCATCCAAACGGACAGTAACTACGTCGTGATCAAATGGGAATTCGATAAAGACCAGGAGGCACTCGTAGAAGAGTTTCGGATCATTCACACCGACTCCCTTGATGGAGATTATGAGATTGCCCTGCAGGGGATTGGCCCACAAGTTCGCCAAGCTATTGTTCCAATGAAGTATCGGAGCAATTACTACCGTGTCCAAGCAGTTTCGTTAGTAGGCACTGTTTACAGCAGCTTCGAATCCTTGGTACTAGCCTATGATGACGAACCTCCCGCCATGCCCCGAGACTTCGCCGGCTACATCGACTCCACAGGTATCGCTCACCTAAGTTGGATCACCAGCAACGAACCAGACCTTAAAGGCTACTACCTCTTTAAAGGCTACTTCAAGGATACGGAATTGGCGATGATCACCTCTACCCCGCTCCAAGGACCAACCCACCTTGACACCACCAAGACCGAGGTAGCCCACGAAACCATCTACTTTCAATTACGTAGTGTAGATTTCCGGGGCAACAGCTCCAACTTCACCCCCATTCTGGAGCTAAAAAAGCCAGACATCTATCCTCCCGCCGCTCCTCAAATTTTGGAAGCAAAAAACGACGGCAAGAAAATAAGCCTTCGCTGGGTCAAAAGCCCCTCCGACGACGTGGTAAGCTACGTTCTCTACCGCCGCGAGCCCGAAAACAATACGGAGTGGACTTCCATACTGGACTTCCCCGCCAGTGCTTTCCAGCGCAGCTACGTAGACACGCTCGTCACGCCTGGCGTTGTCTACGCCTATTCCCTGCTCGCAACCGATGACGACGGGCTCGTCTCCGACCGTAGCCAGCCTATAGCCCAGCGGGTTCGTGACAATGGCCTTCGTGCCCCCATTCAGGACCTATCGGTAGCCCCCGTAGATGAAGACAATAAAGCAATCATCGTCACCTGGACGTACGATGAACAGCCCCGAGAATTCTACCTCTATAAGGGAGAAGGCGATAATCCAGTATCGCTACTGAAAGTGGTCAACGGAGACTTACGGGAATTCAATGACCCTTCAGTCCGCAAGGGGCTAATATATCGGTACTTGCTCAAGGCAGTTTTCCCTAACGGTAAGATTTCACCCTTCACGGAAGAAGTAATCTTAAAGCTGGAATAGCAAAACAATCAGGCGCGGCCGCAAGTGCAGGGTAACGGAACCCTCGTGCCCTGCCGGGGTGCAATAAAAGGTACAAGGAGCAAAGTATATCGAAACACTGCTCTTCGTAAAACTTACTTTACACCTGCGGCCCCGCCCAAAATCAGTTCTTTCCCAAAAACACTTTCAAGCCCACCCCTCCGACCATGCGGGGGAGATCTTCACCTGAAACTCCTTGGCTGATTCCAAGGTTAACATCCAGCGCAACCCGTCTATTGAAATTATACAGGAAGCCTCCCTTAAAGTCAGCAGAAAAGCCCTCGAGGCTACTGCCTGATGGCTCACTGCCTTCGCGCTCAGTACTACTACTCTCTCGATCATAACGCATTCCCGCCGCCAAGTATGGTTGAAACTTACGTCCGTCATTAAAGAGATAACGTGCTCCGAGGCTGGCGGAAATCCGGCTATTCCGAGATAGAGATTCCTCGGGTGCATAATACCTCACACCTGTAGCAGAGAACCTCACACCACCTTCCAGTAAGAGTTTATTGGTAAGAAAATAGCCGCCAGTAAGCGCAAGCTCTCCGGAGACCAAGTTAATACCACCAACCTTTCCGAAGGTCAGTTCTCCCATCGTCGCATCCAGCACAAAGGTGCCTTTACGGTTGCCAATGGGCTGGTCATCGTCTCCTTCCAAGTCGCCAAAAACAAGGTTAACTCCTAGGTCAAATGTCAGGCCTCGGGGCTTGGTCCTGGCTTCGGTATTGTACCGTAAGCCCGCAGTGGCCATAATCCCCGGAGCCAGCTGATACTCAGCCCCGACGCCACCACGCAGGTACGTCTGTAAATTATCTTCGAAGAGCAGCCCGACGCCTGCTTCAGCAAAGTACCGCAGGCGGCGCATCCGATTGGTCGGGAGGTAGTAGCGCACAAACGGTTCAACGCGGTATGCGGGAGATCTAAAGCCAGGCTCTAGATCGGAGTCGATTTGCAGCCGGGCACCAATCATTAGGTTATTCTCCAGAAAGAAGCCACCTGATATCGACGATCTGAACAAATCGCCATCGTTCGGCTGGGTGGTCCTCGTTAGGCTAGCGTCAGTGCTGAGGTACCAGTTGCCCACATCATATTGGGCCTGGAGATTAAAGGATAGGATGAACAGTAAAAGGGCGGGTAGGTATTTCATTTAAAAAAGGGTTTAGGTGATAATTCGATAAAAAGACCTTCCTCCCAACATCAATGGTTGGTCAGGCGCAGGCTTAATTATTTCCCAAAAAGACTTTCAGTCCTACAGAAGAAACCATCGTATAAGTCATCTTCCGTACTGGCCAGCACTTCCGCACCAACCATAAGTCTGTTGGTCAGGAAATAACCTAAGGGATGCGAACAAAAACGCCAGATCAGAGAATCCGGTTTTATTCTATTCGCGTTCCTAAGTGAGAGGATTCGAAACTTCCTTGTTCAAAGAAGCCTCTGAAGTTGTTCGCGTAAGTCAGAGAGGTGTTTCCGGAAAGGTAAAATTTATCTTTATTCTCTGTTTGGCCGGTTAGGTTGATGACCGCAATAAGCAGCAGCCCGATTAGCGAAAATCGCATAAGATGGTATTTGTGTTAAATAGGAAAAGGTAAAAGTGTAGTTAAAACTACAATAAGAGTCTGCTTAACAGACACATCTGTTAAGCCAAGAGTTGGTTCCTTAAGAATAATTTTGTGTGCCCATTAGCTTGATTGGCATTTTTCAAAGGTGTAGAGTTATACTGACCTCGGCCACATGAGGTGATTTTGCCTTCGCGGAGCGAAGGCAGCTTATTTATGATGTTGTCAGTAGGTGCGATCCTTCGCGGTCGCTCGTACTGAAAAAGTATTTTCACCTGATGTGGCCGACATGAGTATAACACAACATGAGTCACCTCTTGTGAATAGTTACTTCACATCAGCAGTCTGTAGTACTTGCACCAGTTCCTCCATCAGCTCACGCTTCTTCCGCCCCGGAGCGAGCACGAAGCCATCTACGAACACGAGTTGTTTGTGCGCTTCGTCATTGATGAGGTAGGAGACGAAGGGTCCACCGAGGAAATCGTTCTCCATTTCCCAGATACCACGGCCTTCCAGTGCGTAGTGACCGTTAAGCTCCGTAGCGCTCACAAAGAGTGGTAGGTCGCGGTCATTCACCTTCATGAAGGTGCTGTCTAGGGTGGTACTCAAGTATTCCCGACCGACTTGGTTCCTGATGGTTTTCAGGCCTTCTTTGGTAAGTTGAGATTGGTCCTCGTAAGGCACGCGGGTGGCGATGATGTTGAGGCTACCGTTTCTGGTTTCCTTACGGAGCCAGGCGAAGTCATCCGACTCTACCGGCACGAGGTCATAGCCACCGGGAATGTCTAGTGTTGCGCCGGTACGGGCCTTCACCTTCTCGCCCAGCATCCGGTTGATGCCCTGGAAGTAAGTGGTGATTTTGATCCGTTCGTTTTCCCGTTCAGCGATGCGTTTCACTACCGCGGGATAAGCCGTGCTCATTCCTGCGAGTAGTTCAGCGTGGTTGCGTCCCATCAAATAGATCAGTTGCTGGCCGGTCGCCCATTTATTGCGGGCAACTGCGGTACCGAAGCCTTCTTCTTTTACTTGTTGGATTTTGGCGTCGTTCAGGTCTTCGAGCACCATTTTTGTGGTAGGGCTTTCCTTCTGGCTCAGGTCAGCGAGTACAATGTAGTTGCGTAGTTGCTGCAGCGTGGGGTTTTCCTTCAGACTGTAGGGTTCGATATGGCGTACATCGAAAATCGGCTCGGGCTGCGGTAGGATCAGGTAAGGCGATTCAAAAAAGAACGCCACCGAATCCTGTGCACCATCGAGCCACAGTGTACTGTCAGCAAGTACGTACAAGCTATTTATCTTACCGAAAGCCGCCGGGGTCGGGCTCAGGTTGCTCGTCATTTCGGAGCTGCAAGAAAGCATACTTAGCCCCAGTAATCCGGCGAGCAGGTAGTTCAGAAAGCGAAATTTCATACGATTGGTTCTATTCAGTTACTGAACAGATGATATTGCCCGTAGTTCTGGCGGGCGGACGAGAAGAGAAACTTCGGGTGTTAGGTATTAGGATTCAGAGTTCAGGGATCAGAAATTAGATGTCAGAAATTAGAGTTCAGAAGTCAGGTAGACCTTAGGCTGACTTCTGAACTCTAAACTCTGATCCCTGAACTCTAATTTCTGATCCCTGAACGCTAATTTCTTTCTTTTAGAAAAGTGCTTCGATCACATGCTCTTCCGTAATCCCTTCAGCTTCTGCTTTATAGTTACGAACGATCCGGTGACGGAGGACATACTTAGCAATCGCCTGTACGTCTTCAATATCAGGGCTGTACTTACCGGAGATAGCAGCGTGGCACTTCGCGCCGAGCACGAGGTACTGGCTGGCACGCGGGCCGGCGCCCCAACTGATGTAGTCGTTTACATTGGGCGTAGCACGTGGGGTATTGGGTCGGGTCTTGGAGACGAGGCCAACAGCGTATTCTACCACGTTGTCGCTTACCGGGATTTTACGGACCAGTTGCTGGAAGTAAAGGATCTCTTCCCCAGTGAGGATTGTGTTTAACTCCGCCTTACTGACACCGGTGGTGCCCTTCACTACGGCGAGTTCTTGCTCGTAGGTTGGGTAGTCCAATGGAATGTTGAACATGAAGCGGTCAAGCTGGGCTTCGGGCAGGGGGTAGGTACCTTCCTGCTCGATGGGGTTTTGCGTGGCCAGTACGAAGAAGGGCGCGGGCAGCAAATGGCGAACACCATTAACGGTTACCGAACGCTCCTGCATCGCTTCCAGCAGGGCAGCCTGCGTTTTAGGCGGCGTACGGTTGATCTCATCCGCCAATACGATATTGGCAAAAATCGGCCCTTGGGCAAAATCGAATTTCTTTTGATCGTTCAGGATCTCCGAACCGGTGATATCGGTCGGCATCAGGTCGGGTGTGAACTGGATGCGCTTGAAGTCGAGGTCCAGTACTTCAGAAATGGTAGACACCAATAGTGTCTTGGCCAGTCCTGGAACACCAACGAGCAGCGAGTGGCCGTTGGAAAACATGGAAATTAGTACATTCTTGACTACATCTTCCTGACCAATAATTACTTTGCCGATCTCGGCACGCAGGTCATGGTAAGCTTTAGCTAATGCATCGACTGCTTCTACGTCAGACTTAAAATTTGGTTGTGCCATGGGGTTATTTCAATAAGACTCCAAAAGTCGTTAAAATGCGGGACATGAACTAATTGTTGTTCATCCAATCGGGTTTTAGTCCTTTAGAGTCAAAGTATTTCGCCTAACCATGCTTAATAACCACTTTTTGCACCTGCGTCCCCGCCAAAGAAAGAGCCGTAAATAAGTCGACCCAAGCTAAGTCCTGCCACCACAAACAACAACATAGCGGGAAAACCGCCCAGCGTAGAGATTAATCAGATGCCATCTAGTACAGTGTAAACTAAGTTTCATCGCCTTATATGCGGTGTCTTTTGCCATCTAACTACGTTGGAAAAATCCTCACTTAGCTACGGCTAGGCTCCGGTTTTTCCGCCTTG
>JAULCF010920119.1:0-48477 GCA_032361265.1 Devaleraea mollis | reverse complement strand
TCAAGGACATAGCACTCTTAGTTCCTTCTATACCTTCTACTCCAGTACTAAATGCTCGATCATCTGTAAAACTACTCTCTGGAAAATGACAAGATGCACATGCCATGGTACTATCTTTTGAAAGAATTGGGTCGTAAAACAAGTGCTGACCTAACTTTACTTTTTCATGAGTTAGATCATTGTTAGCTGGTAGCTCCAATTGAGGAAATGCTTCAGGTATTTCTAATGCTAATACTGTTGGTGAAAAATCTATTTGCGTAAGCGACCTACCAGAATCCTCATCAGGTGTACACCCAATAGCAAGGCAGACTATAAGTAATGTGACAAGTTTTAAAGAATTCAATTATTGTAAAGTAAAAAATGATAATTAATCGAATGGATTTACTACATATTCATTTTCTAAGTAAGTAGTATCTACCAATGTCAAAAGAAATTGATGAAGTTTATCTTTTTGATCATCGGTAAGGCCTAAAGGAATTATAAAAGGATCCTTATTAGGTGAAAATACACCTCCGGAATCATAGTGCTCTATTACTTCTTCCAGTGTTTCAAATCGCCCATCATGCATATATGGGGCGGTCAAACTAATATTTCTTAATGTTGGAATCCTAAATTTTCCATTGTCTAATGGATTTCCTGTAACATCTCCACGAGCTAAATCTGGAAAATCAGTTAAGTCATCTGACTCATCTAGCCCATTGTTTGCATAAGCATTGGATGTAAACAAGGGAGCCGAGTGACAATGACCACAATGTGCATCAGGCAATTCATCTAGATTTATGCCAAAAAACATTTCAAACCCCTCAAGCTCGTCGTCCGATAAAGCAACCACAGCATCAAGTGCCAAGGTCTGATCAAAAAAACTATTACCAGAAATGATCGACCTTTGATATTGAGCTAAAGCTTTAGCGGCCAACTCTTTGGTCATTTCATTGGTATTAGAAATTCCAAAAGCTCGTCTAAACATTTCTGGATATTCATCGTGATCTTTCAACTTGGCCATCAAGCCCGGCCAATTATTATGTAACTCGATAGGATCCTCAACAGGCAACAAAGCTTGTTCCTCTAGTGTACCTACTCTTCCATCCCAAAACAACCCAGTATTATAAAAACCTGTATTGATCAAAGACATCGCACTCTTAGTACCCTCAATCCCATCCACTCCAGCACTAAAAGCTCTATCATCAGTAAAACTACTCTCGGGAAAATGACAAGAAGCACACGCCATCGTACTATCTATCGAAAGTATTGGGTCAAAAAACAAGTGTTGACCCAACTCAACTTTTTCATGTGTCAACTCATTATCCGATGGAAATTCAATCTGTGGAAAAGTAACCGGAATTTCTAATTCCAACTCCGTAGGAGTATATGGAATATCAGTGAGCGACCGGCCAGGGTCTTGACTGTTTGGCTCGTCCGGTTCACAGCCAATAACTGCGAAAGCAAGAAGAAATAATATGACTAGCTTATTTAATTTCAATTAGTCAAAAGTAAATGCTGATGAATAGTTATTTACAAAATTTTCTAATGGCCCTATGGTTAAAGGATCATGATTAGCTGGTACCGAGCGGATATCATATAATTGACCATTTTCGTTCATCATCGTTTTATGATCAAGTGTCATAGTTACCGTACTTGTATTTGAATCAGTTATAACAATCTCTTTATTCACTGTAAATGTTCTGAACAAGTTGTCTGTTCCTGTATGAAAGAAGAATCCTTGCCCTTCCACTTGGCCTGCATACTTTGCAAAAATATAACTATCCCAAGCTTCCCAGTAATATCCAGATTTACTTAATGGATTAGTAGATAAATAATCTGCAGGAGCTGTAGCATTTTCTGTAGGCGGCACCCCTATTCCAAATCTTACTCCATCATAGGTGCCTGCCTCAATCTCATCATATTCAAGATTCACTCCTGCCATTGCATTCTCTAGATTGAAATTATTATTCGTGAAATCTACAAAATCAATATCTGCAATTCTTATCACTTCTGTTCCTCTCGTCAAAGCAATCTCACTGATGTAGAAATCTGATTCCAATAAACTGATCGTGTAATCTGGAAAATATTCCAAAGCCTGACCTAATACCAAAGGCTCTCCACCAAAGGTGCCTACAAAATTTAATCTCAGTGATCCTGTCTCTTCCTTGCATCCTGCCAGCAATACAACGATTGCCATCAAACTTATTATTCTAATCTTCATAGTCTCTTAATCTCTTTTATACTTAAATCCTTGTACTGACCCTTTACTACTAGTCCTTCCTCTAGTTAAACTCAATAGCATCAGCAATGTTCGCCAAAATAAGGACTTTTGCCTCCTCTGCTACATTTGAGTTTTGGAATTCAACACCACTGAATAAACGCATAAAGTCTACAGATAGTTGGATATTGAGTCGATTACCTCTTATAGTGCCTGCCACGACATTATCTGTAATCTCGCGATCTAAGGTGGGAAAAGCCAAAGTTACGTTGGTTTCAGGCATAGAGTCAACCTCTACCTCAATCAACATTTTATAAAATTGTCCAGATTCATAATACATGGAGTCCACTAATACATCAATTACTGCATAATCTTTGTCAGGACTATCTGGAGTATCTAATCCATCCGGCAAGCCTATTTTATAATCTATGGATCTTATTGAATCTTCAATCGTAATGGTTCCAGGACTGTTTGAAGAGCCTTTGAATTTTAATCTTACTAGATCATCAGAAATTGTCTTGTCCTCAGTTTTACTTCTTACCTTATAATCCCCATCATCTCCATGTAATTCAAATTCGGAAAGTAATACGTAAAATGATTTTAACTTGAAATAGCTATCTGTTGAATTCTGATAATAAAGAGAAGTGTCCATTGTCTCTTCTTCACCATATAGATATTTAGTAGAAAAATTTAGACTTGGATAAGTGCAACAATCTTCGCATTCCTTGTCTGTGAAAACTGAATAGTTGGAAGCAAAAGTATCAGAGCAGGCCGGAACGGATTCTTCACATGAATCAAAAAAGATTATTGTGAAACCAAGACTAAGAAGAAGGAAGACTGTTCTCATATTCTTTTACCAGCTTTTTTACAATCTGTTTTACTTGGGTAGAAAAATCCTTTTCTAGTATCCAATTATAATACTGCTTGTCCTTGTATAAAAGTTTGGCGACAGGCTGCCCTATATATTTTCCAAAATTAAAGACAATGGTTCCATTCCCATCGTACCTCAATCTCTGAGTCGCATCGACTGTTCTAGTGTTTGTTGTAAAAGTACTTAACGCAACAATGTCGTTTCTAATTGGCGTTTTAGTAATAAATCCATCTCCATCTTCAAAATCAACATCCTTATATCTTTCAAGTTGACCTTTTAATACGTCAACTGTAGCTCTCACATCCGCCAGCGCATCATGCGCTCCCTCCAACTCTTTGCCACAATAAAGTCTTACTGCCGCCTTTAATGTTCTTGGCTCCATCATGTAGAATATCTTCTGGACATCTACATTATTTCTGTCATCAATTTTTAACTCAATATCAGCTCTTGCAAACTCTTCCATCAACATAGGAATGTCATATCGGTCAGAATTATATCCTGCAAGATCTGCATCACCGATAAACTCATAAAGTTGTTTTGCAACATCGATAAAAGTAGGTTTGTCTGCAAGCATCTCAGGAGTAATTCCGTGCACCTTCATCGCCTCTGGCGAAATCGGATAACCAGGCTTTATCATCATCTCCAACTCTTCAGGCTCAGCTGATTCTGGAGTATATTTTATCAGTGCAATCTGCACAATCCTATCCTTCATCACATTAAGCCCAGTTGCTTCTATGTCAAAAAATACGATAGGTTTTTTTAATTGAAATTCCATCTGATAACTTTATTTGATTTATATAATTCCTTCTTTCTTAGCGTCTTTCCCAGCTCCTTTAAGTTGTACCGGCTTCTTATTTTTTCTCAACTTGATATTCAAGAACTCTACCAACAATGAGAACGCTATTGCAAAATACAAATAGCCCTTTGGTATCGAGCTTAATTCCTGTCCTCCTATCGTCATATGTCCTAAATGTGCACCTTCCAATATCAACATGAATCCTATCAATATTAAAAATGACAAACCAAGCATCTGAATCGTTGGATGCTTATTAACAAATCGTCCCACCGGAACTGCAAATACCATCATAATCAAAACGGAAAAAACAACCGCAATAATCATAATTACCAATGCCCCTTCTACACCTTGAGTCATCCCCACTGCAGTCAAGATTGAATCAAAAGAAAATACAATGTTGATTAAAGTGATCTGAACAATGGCTTGTTTCATACTGATCAATTTTCCTTTTCCACCCTCTTCTCCTTCTTCGCCTTCTAGTTTGTGATGTATTTCAGAAACACTTTTGTACAATAAGAAGATTCCTCCTCCAACTAATATTAAAGCCTGCCCAGACAGAGCACCTTTAATACCCCAGAAGTCAAAACTAAAAAATGGATTTTCCATTGCAATCAACCAAGAGATACCAAACAACAATGCAATACGCATAAACATCGCTAGGATCAATCCTACATTCGTTGCTTTCTTTTGTTTTTCTTCGGGTAATCTACTTGCTGTAATTGAAATAAAGATGATGTTATCTACACCAAGTACAATTTCAAGAAATGTTAATGTCAAGAGACTTAACCAAACTGCCGAAGAAGCAAAGTCTGGCATCTGCTCAATAAACAAAGGCATCATATTCTGTTAGTTTTTTGTAAAAATAGCGTTTTCAACGGACTCTGAGTATAGGAATTAATTATCCAGGAAATTTCATACGGTATTCCGTATCTACCTTCCCTGCCTTTATCTTTTCTAATTTTCTCTTGATCATCTTCTTTTTTAAAGGCTTAAGCTTTTCAGTAAATAGCTTTCCCTCAATATGATCATATTCATGCTGAATCACACGTGCATTAATCCCCTCATATTCCTCTATATACTCCTCAAAGTTTTCATCAAAATACTTGATCTTAATCTTCTTTTGGCGCTGCACATCACCTCTTATTTGCGGAATACTTAAGCATCCTTCTTCATAAGCCCAGCTATCACCTGTTTCTTCAAGAATCTCCGCATTGATAAATGCTTTTTTAATTCCTTTTTTCACTTCCTCTTCTACATCTTCCATCTGAACAGTATCAACCAGAAATATTCTGATTGACTTCCCTATCTGTGGGCCGGCCAATCCTACTCCATTGGCATTATACATGGTATCCCACATATTTTTTAATAGCTCATCAAGCTTTTCATGATCCTTTTCGACAGGCTTTGCGACCTTCTTTAGAACTGAATAACCGTATGCATAAATTGGTAAAATCAAGGTATATGTTTTAAATATCTTTGTAAAATAATGACCGCGCTGACTAGGTCAACTAGAGATTTATCCCTCCGTGCCTTTTTATTGACGCCCGATCTCAATATGATATCTTTAGCATCTGAGGACGAATATGACTCATCTTGAAAGTCAATTTCTAATTCTATGAACTTTTTTTGAAGCCTTTCGGCAAATTTCTTTACGTCTTTGACCAGATAGGTATCTGTTCCATCAGCATGAGTTGGGTAGCCAAATACTACCTTTTCAACTTCTTCTTCCGTAAAATAGTTCTCTAAGGTCGAGAATAATTTGGCCGTAGGCACCGTCTTATATGGGTGTACAGCGATTTGAAGGGAGTCTGTTACCGAGATTCCTGTCCTTTTAGCTCCATAGTCAATGCCCATTATCCTTGCCATGACTGCAAATATTGGCTAAATTCCTATAATAAAAAAGACCCCCTCTAATCTTTATTAGAGAGGGGTCCCATCCCAAAAACAGTAAACTCTTACTTTATCTTAAAACCACCATCTTTCTGGTAGCTGTATATTCATTAGTTTCTAAGGTGTAGTATAGAATACCTGAAGCATTCAACTGATCCTTATTAATTGTAATCCAGTTAGTCCCTTGGTTAAAGTTTCCGTTCTGAATCATCAATACTCTTCCACTTACATCTGTAATAGTCAGTCTTCCTGAACTTGCCTGTGGCAATTCAAATCCGATTTCAGTAGCTCCGGTGAATGGATTTGGACTGTTTTGATATAAGTCAAAAGTGTATGTAATTTCGTTACCTTGCTCGCCATCTAACACAATCACCGGAGTCTTGATGTCATAGTTCTTTGTATATAATTCAGCAGCTGTAATCGCTGAGCTGATAGATATTTGTGCACTTGGATTTGCAGTATTCGTTATGTCTGCAACCATTGTTAAAATCTTAGTTCCTGCAGCAATCTTAGTTAAGCTTGTAGTATTCCAACTTACCGTTACAAAACCTTCATTTGCGTAAGCAAATCCTACATTCTGCTCAGTAATTCCTAAGTTTTCTGAGAAAGCATCCAAGATGTTTACAGAATTATCTGTATCGATTGTAAACTGGAAACCATAAGTCTCAATGTCTTCTGTTGCGTACAATGAGAACTCTTGCCCTTGTCCTTTAACAAACTCTGAACTCACCATATTGAACTCAATGTTGTCATTACTTCTATTGGCAGTCGTATTGCTACTATTAAATTGAGCTTCAACTGAATTATTTACATCTCCAGTTTTCACTGCAATGAAATCAATGTTCATGTCAGAACTTAGGTTACTGATATCATATACTTCTGGATAGATCGTTGCAAGTGCATCGTCAAACGGGAATGTATAGTTAGCATCAACAAATACCCATGATTCATTGTCTTGGAATTCATCGTCGATTCCTAATATTATCTTTCTTAGTGCGATAAGGTCAATAGCTGAGATTCTGTAATCTTTGTTTATATCTGCAGCAATCTGCTTGTACGGACTATCTAGATTTTCAACCGTTAGAATATGTCTCTGAATCAATACCAAGTCTAAAGTTGTAACACCATTCAATGGGTTAATATTTTTAGCAGGGTCGATGATATAACTTCCACCCATTGGCATTGGAGGGAAAGCATATGAACCTTGATTATCAGTCATGTATCCTGCAATGCCAGCTCCTTCCAGTTCAACTGAAACTTCCTCAACATCAACTTGATCTTCTGTAATTACTCTTCCTTCAACTATAAACTCTGTTGGATCAACTCCACCTCCAGGGTTACCTCCATCTCCACCTTCAGGACAAGCAAAATTGTTGTCTTGAACGTTTACGAAAGTCTGGCAGTAAGCTTGAATCAATGTTCCATCAGGTAAAGTATTAGTTACCCAAATCTCCACTTCAACGTTTCCTAAAGTCGTACAATCGAATATCATATTAGTTTCTGTCGGATCATCGCTGAATGACAAAGTAATATCGTTTCCACATGGGTGGTAACTTCCTGCATCAAAGTCAGATGCCCAAAGCTCAACCATTCCCCAATCATTTTCACCGTCGTTATCAGTATCCATTGGCATAAGATCTACAGCCAATCCGTTGATACAGTATGGTGTCGGTGCCTTACAGTTTGTTACTGTAAATACTTGTGAACATGTTGCTCTATTTCCACACTCATCAAAGAAAGTCCAGAGGATACAGTGTGTACCTATTGGATAGTTTCCTGTTGCATCTGCAAGTCCTCCATTCCCTTCTACTGCATCTAGATATGTACCATCACAGTTAACATCAATTGCATATGACCATTCTAAGTTTGCATTTGAAGTACAATCATCTTGTGCACTCATTGTAAGTGTTACATCACCTGAAGCACAATCTGGATCGTAAGTACAAACATTGATTGGCTCTGTTGGGCATATTAATGTAGGCGCAACTGAGTTACTTACTTTTATTACTTGAGTATGTGACCATGTCACAAAGTTTCCATATATATCTGTCTGACACCAGTCAATCACAGTCCATGTTCTTAAGATCTTGAAACATCCTTGATCTTGCTGATTGTTAAAGTAGAACACTTGATCTTCGTAATTAGCTCCTACTAAATCACAAGCTCCGCCTAATAAAACTGGTGAACCGATTACATCCGGGTCATAGTTTCCTGCATCAAAACATCCACCGTCTTCTTCTAAATCTTCAGGATATTCAATTAAGTCTTCAGTAAATGGATCAGCATTTTGGAAGTAGATTGTCTGAACACAAGTTGTCTGAATACCATTTCCATTAGTACCTGTAAAACTTCTTATTAAAGTACCGTTGTTACATTGTGTTAGATTTTCATCAAATGTTGCTTCTTCATTTACATCACAACTACCTGAGTAAGATGCTGTTCCAAAGTGAAAGTCTAGATTGTTTATATCATAAACCATGTCACACTGAACTGTCATATCTGCTGGACAAATTACTGCAGGAGGTGCTTTGTCTTGAATCTCAGCAGTGACCATACAATCATTGTAATTTCCGTAGATATCAACAACTCTAAATACAACCATCTGATCTACACCTACATCCGCACAACAGAATTCTGTGTATGCTGAGAATGTACAAGGATCATCTAATTCATAAATATAGTTGTAACTATTACCAGGGATTGGAGTTCCAACACCCATTGAACCTGGGGCACTTACTAGAACTTCAACTCCATCTTTAACAAGCATATAAGGATCAGATTGAACAGAGAAAGCTTGTTCAGCAATCCATGCACCTTCCGCTGGATCCTGATAACCCATCGTTCCCACATATCCACCCATAGCTTCTGCCATAGAGTGAGCCAAGAATGGCTGACTTGGATAGTGAGAAATATAATAATGTCTTTCCTGATCTAAACTATCAGTATAAGAACCTAAATAAGTCATGTCATTGTAAGTAGGATATCCACAATCACAATTTGTAGGATCCATCCTTCTTACTAGCATCTTCTTAAGTTGACAGTCATCGTATGACCCATCATCAAAAGTTTCTGCAAAAACATGTGCAAGACCATTGTTAGTTAGTCCTACTGCTGTAAACTCATCACATATAGCAACTGGAGGCGTATCGTCAACAACATTGACTGTTACATCACAGGTCGTACTGTTATAGCAGTTATCGTAAACGGTAACTGTTACAACATTGGTACCCATTGGTAACTCTATTAAATCACCAGGCACATAGTTCTGTACAGAACCACCTGGATATTCTAAATCATAATTAAAAGTTCCTGAACAGTTATCTGTAGCTTCAGGAAGTGGAAATGCTACTTCTGCACCACACGTCGGATTTCCGTTGTAAGAAGTGTGTGGGTTAGTTGTTACATTCGTTGTAAGTGTAATTGGCCCTCCGCATAAAACAACAGGATCAACTAAATCTGTAATCTCAAAAATCTGAGCACAAGTCTTTTCAATTTCTTGTCCACACCACCATTCTCTGATGTACCAAGTTCTCATGATCTTAGTTACACAAGAAGCAGATCCTCCGTATCCTGGGATAGTTGGTAAAACCAAGTCATCATAGAATACTCCGATGTTACAGTAGAAATCTGGTGTAGGGAAAAGAGCAACACCATCCAATGTAGGTCCTGCAAATTCTTCAATATCAGGGTATCCGTTTCCGTTATCATCCCATATTAAATCCGCATCTAACTCACCATCACCGTCTGTGTCAGTGTCTAATATAAGACCACCTATCTGTCCTGCCGTGAATACACCTCCGCATTGAAGTGCATTGTCCGCAAGTACAGTATATTGTAATGGACACCCAGCGAATAACTCATCAGGTGCACCTAAATCAATTCTTTGTAGTTTGTAAGTTATCGTACACTCAGGAGCATAGTTTCCTTTACTATCAACTGCAGTATATGTTCTTACTACTTCTTTTATAAAGTCAGGATCACAGTTTAATGGTGTCACTAACTCAGAAAGCAAGATCGGCTCAACAATGCCTGAACATGCATCTGTAAAGATAGGTCCATCAAATACTGTAAATTCACTACAAGCATATTCAACTGGAAGTGTTGGACATGAAGTAATGATTGGTCCTAGTTTATCTTCAACTAAAATTTCACCCCAACAGGTATTACCTGATGTAAGGTCAATTACTTTTACATATAATGTTTGATCACAGTATCCAGCCGGTACTAGCGGACTAGTAGGTATCGGTGTGTTACTTGCATCCATAACAACAACTTCAAAAACGCCTCCTGGGCATGAAGTAGCTTGGTCGTTAAGAATCATTTCTGGAGTAATCAATGCTTCACAATTAACATCAAGAGAAACTTGAGTAGTTCCGTTACATGCTAATGAGCATTGTGCATTTAGGTGTGAACCTAAGCATAATAGAGTGAGAAAGGTTACCAACTTCACTAAAGAAGTGGCTGTGTAGTTTACATTGACCATGAGATCCAAATTTTCTTTCTTCTTACTGTTTAGGGATTGCGTTGCTACGCACTAACCAAATAAGAAATACTTAAATGTTTACTTCGGTGGTCTATTATCTTAGGTAGGTAGGTTAACTAACGGTGGTTTAGTCCGTTTGATAGAACAAATATAGATTTTCTTTAATATGTTAGTATACCCTGTTTAGGGTATATTTGATAATTATTTTTTTTCATGTATTGAAACACCTATAAACACTACATATATGGAATTATTTTAATATAAACTTTAAGACTTTTTGTTTTTTAGGGGCTTAAACCTTCAATTTTGGTGCTATTACTTGCCAAAATGATGCCGAAGTGGCTCTTGGCCTATAATTGTGGGTTATTAATTAGTATAAATGTTACTGATTATGTGGCAACTGGTAAGTAGCCTACTTACATTCCATGCATTCAATACTTTAATACGTTGGCCTTGAATAGGTTGTATTTAGTTTTAATAAATCATAAAAAGAGGATAAGCTTTAGAAATTGGCGTTATAGCGATTAAAAAATGCCGAATTGCTTTATTTCATCTTAATGAGAGTTCACTAATTGATTACAATTGTATGAAAATGATGGTATCGTTTTTCAATACTTTGGATTTCACCATAGATATAATGATAAGATCCTGGCTGTCTTTGATGTAGTTTCACCACAACAAATTTTGGGTCTAAATAAAATTAATTAGAGAATTGGCTGATTATTGATCCTACTAACAAAAACGGATAGATCATCAGTCTATTGGGTTTTGTCAATTTTCTTGAGAGTTAATTCAATTTTTACATTTCGGCGAAAATGGAACTTACTTCTATATCAATTCGATGGATTTAACCCATTGCTATGATAATAGGACTGTCAGGCCATATTTAATATAGTTTCACCACATCAAATTTTAATCTGAATAATATTGATTGGAGAATTGGCTAATCATTGAATCCTAATATTCAAAAACGATAGCTTTTCAGTCTGGCCTTGTCCAATTTCTTGAGAGTTAATTCAACTTTTACATTTCTGCGTAAATGGGAATACTTCTTTGTCAATATGATGGGTTTAACCCATCGCTATTAATAAGGTCTGTCAGACATTATTTAATGTAGTTTCACCTTATCAAATTCTAATCTGAATATGGATTGGAGAATTGGCTGATCAGTGCATCCTAATATCAAAAACGGATAGCTCATCAGTCAATTGGGTTTTGTTAATTTCTTGAGAGTTAATTCAATTTTTACATTTCGGCTTAAATGGGGACATACTTCTTTGTCAATTCGATGGATTTAACCCAACGCTCACCACATCAATTTTAATTTGAATAATATATAAGGATTGGAGAATTGATTCATCATTAAATCATAACATCAAAATTACCGTAGCTATTTGATAAGTAGCTTGGATTTTAAAACACATCAGGCAAACTATAATTAACGATACATTCAGGAAATTTAAGCTTCATCTTATAATAAGGCATAAAAAAAGCCCCCCCCCAATAAATTGGAGAGAGGCCATCCCAAAAACCGATTTTCTTTCGGCCCCGGACTAATCCAGGATAATCATCTTCTTAGTAGCAGTATAGTCTTCACTATCTAACTGATAGTATAGTACACCACTTGTATTCATATCCTTTTTAGATAACTCAATCTCATTGTATCCTTTGTTGTAATTACCGTTAACTGTTGATAATACTTTACCAGTAACATCGTATACAGTTAAGGTAGCTTGTCCATCTGCAGGAAGAGTAAATCCAACAACTGTAATGTTGTCAAATGGATTCGGCTCATTCTGAAGAAGTGCAAAGTCGCTATCTGAAGCACCTTTCAATGTAACTCCTACAGCTTCTAAGTCTGAACCAACATATGCTTCAGCTTTAGTAATGCTTGAGTTAATTGCAAGAGCGTCAGTGTTACTTCCGTTGAATGTAAGTGTGAACAATACATCATTAGTTGTAACAGCTACCTCGCTATTCCAGCTTGAAGTTACTTTACCATTGATTACTGCAAAGTTCTCTGCAGTAACGTCAAGTGCACCAGCTTCAACGCTTGTTAATTCTAAACCAGTTGCGTTCATTGTAAACTGCATACCTGATACTTCATTAAAGTTAGTTGAAGTAATTTCAATTGTTACTTCACCAGCTCCAACTAATGTAGGGATAGCATTCAATACAAGATCGTTAGCTGATCTAGCTTCAATTTCTGTTCCAGCAGTAAATTGCTGAGTTTCAACGCTTCCGTTAACATCTCCAACTTTGATACCAACGAAGTCTTCCTCCATCATATCATCTTGAAGATCCATAACTGAAATAGTTTCAGTAAATGGCCATGGTGTCTCAGCGTCAAGTGTAGTCGTAGCGTCTACGAATCTCCAGCTATCGTTAGCAGGTAATTCATCATAGATACCTAAGATTAACTTTCTTAATTGGATCAAATCAATAGCACTGATTCTCTCATCGTTACTTGCATCTGCTGCAATCAACTTGTAAGGTGAATCAAGATCTCTCAATCCAAGAATGTGCTTCTGAATTAGAACTAAATCTAATGTAGTTACACCGTTCAAGTAATCATCATTCTTAGAAGCTACAACTTCGTAGTCAGCAGATACACTATTCATTGTTGAATAAATACCTGAGTCATTTGTTTCATTCTGTCCTTCCATTAAGTCAGTATTCATGTCCATAGTTTGAACCATTACGCTCTCAACCATTTTTCCATCTTCAGTGAAAACTTCACCTGAGATTTCTCTTGATGGTCCTACTTGACATGCTAAACCGTTATCAACCAATCTAAGGTTAACCATACAGAAGTCAACGTTTCCGCACTCATCCCATACGTAGATTCTAACTGGGTAGTTTCCTCCATTAGCTTGAGCAGTCGCAAAATGACCACAATCAAAGGTCTTACCTTCACAACTTGTTACTGGATTCCATCCTGGAGTTTCCTCTGGAGAATTAAATCCATCTTCTGGTCCGTAGAAAGTAAATCTCAACCAATCAGTAGGAGTACAGTTATCAAATGCACCTGCATCGAAATCACAAGCCCATAATTCAACCTCACCATTTTCCATTAGAGCAGTACTCAAGTTAATACAGTATGGTGTTGGTGCTTTCTTGTCTTCTACTGTGAAGTAAGAAGTATAAGAAGTCACGTTACCACAACCATCAGTAGCTCTCCAAAGTACTCTGTGAGGAGTTTTAGAAGCTTCGATTGGCGCTGGCAATTGAAGTGAAACTTGCTCACATGATTGCGTAGGCTCAACGTAGAATGGTCTGTTTGCAGGGATATCAGCAATGAATGAAGAGTAAACATAGTCTACATTCCAGTCACCATAGATATCAACCTCAGCTTGCCACTTGATCCACTCTGAAGCACAATCGCTTAAAGTATCACAAGCCATTGCAGTTACTGGAGGAATTACTTCACAGTTTTCTTGAACTGGGTAGCAATTTTCTTCAGCAGATACTTCAGGAGCTTCAGTGTCAATCAATTTAACAACCTGAACGTGCTCATAAAGACCATCTGCAACACCATCATCTTCTGCTTCAGGATCGAATGTACCGAAGTAACCATTGTCACCGTCAACTAAGATTAGGTCCCAAACATCAACAGAGTATAATCTACCAGACGTTCCTTGTACATAGTTCACCCAGTATAATCCACCTTGGTTATCAAAGTAGAATCTGAAGTCTTGTCCAAGATTCGGCTCATAGTAGTAACTATCTTCCGCTTCGATAGGGTCACCATTCGCATCTAGGATTGGGTCACCGTGAACGTCTAATAGTACGTTATCATTATCATTGGCATCAAACAAGTTTGGAATACCATCATTATCATTATCTAATCCCTCGTTAGGAATTGTGTTCCAGTCAGCATCATTTTGGTTATAAATACACCAGTTGATTACAGACCAGTTGTTTAATACTTTGAAACAAGCATTTGACTCGAAGTAGAATGTATCGCTATCTAAGCTGTATCCGATAAGGTCACATGAGCTATCAGTCCATGTAGGGATTCCTGTATCTTCATCAGCACAATCAATTGCGTCATCAGGTCTATTGTTTTTACCACACCAAGGATCAGCAGGATCTTCTTCACCTGTATAATCTCTAGGCCAAACTATACCAGCATTGTTATCACAAGGATTCCAAGTACTGAAGTAGTCAATAGTAATGTTTTGAGTACAGCAGTTGCTTGTACCTTCAATACACCAAGTTCTAGTTACAACACCAGCACCACAAGTACTAATGTTTGAATCATCAGTCCATACAACACCGATACCTGCACAGGTAGCTGAACCGCTAGCCATACCAGTAATACTTGTGTCAGTATAGTCATCATCACACTTCAAAGTAATATCTGCAGGACATGAGATTTGTGGAGCCAATTTATCTTCAACTCTTACATATGCCCAAGTGTCACTGTAGTTATCTAATTCTCCGATGTCCTGGAAGTCTCCGTCACCGTTAAGGTCAACAAAGTCACCGTGTACACCAGTCATGTTTCCGTCATCCCAAACTCTCATAAGTACTTCAACAGTACCATAAGCGTTTCCGTTTGCATCAACGTCAACAAGATCTTCACAACAGAATTTAACGAAAGCTCCACCGTCAGTATCATCTCTATCATCTTCAGGATGCGCTGCATCAGAAGGAACGAAAGGAGAAACATCATTGTTGAAAGTTTCATTGTTGTTGTAACCATCTACTCCGATGTTACCACATGCAGGTGCTCCGTCAGCTCTTCTAATTTCAAGAACAACAGGTCCACAATCTCCATCATGTGAACCATTGTCCACTGATTGAGGGTACATTTTAGCAATTCCATTAGCTTGTCCTGGAGTAGAAGTCAAACTAATTACGATATTCTCTTTAGCAATAGCAACTGGAGGCGTGTTATCTAGAACGGTAACTGCGATATCATACTGTCCTACGTTTCCACAACAATCTGTAGCAACATAAGTGAAAGTATGCGGAGCATCGAACATAGTTTTAGGAGCACCAGAAGCAACATACTGGTACCCAGTTGAGCAAAGTGTACTTGACACCTGAGTAATAGTTACACCCGCCGGTCCAACTACCTCATAGTTAAGGTTATCACCATAACAGTCGTCACCTAAGTGCTCTGGACATGGCAGATAGAATTCTGCAGTACATGACCAAGGATTTACACTTACAGTAACATCCGGTGCAGATACATTCGGTGCTTCACTATCAGAAGCCTTAATGATCTGAGTGTAAGGAGTTGTACTTCCATCACACCAATCTAAAATAGCCCATGATCTAATTACTTTCTTGTTTCCAGGGCATCCTGGGCAATCAGTAATATCCACGTCTGTGTAGCTTGCAAATAAATTACAAACATTATTGTTAACTGCAACAGCTCTCTGAACGAATCCGATAAAGTTACCGTCATCATCAAAGTCTTTATCTCCTACGAAGTAGTGAGGGTATGCAGTTTCTAGTCCTAAGTCAGCAGCAATTGCTTCAGGAGAAGCATCTCCTCCACAAGCTAATATAACTGTAGCAGGAGGTAAAGTAAGATCAGCTACAGTTATAGCTTCAAAAACAAACTCCTGTGAACAAGTTGAAGTTGATCCAGTTGATGGATCAGTCAATAACCAGTTTCTAGTTAAAATTCTTTCTCCACAAGCATCTCCATCAGTCCAAACATCATTAGATGTTAAGTCACCAGCTCCACAGTTATCTTCAACTGTAACACCTGGTAATTGATCGATTACTTCCCAGTTATTCTCATCAAAACATAAGAATGAACATTCAGGAGCAGTAATTCCTTCTATTAATGTAGCACTACATGTTTTATCTGAACCTTGAATCTCAACTGTATAAGTACCTGACTGAGCAGGAGTCCAAGTTGAAACGTATAGGTAGAATACAGTTCCAGCTGGATCTGTAGCAGTACTGTTTACACAAATATTAGAATCAAATCCTGGTCCTCCGTCACCGTCAAAAGTAACAAGACCTGCACAGTTATCATTTGGATCTAAAGGTGCATTGTATAAGTATGCTTGAGCATCACCCCAACTTGAAGTAACGTCGATTGTATAATCTTCATCTTCACAGTCAAATGTGAATGCATAAACATCGTATGATGTTAAACCAGCGATAGCAGTTGTTGCATTTTTAACTGGCTGAGTTGAAGTACATGTATTTACAACATCCCAATCAGCAGTTAAATCTTCACCAATAGTAATTTCACCTGCAATTAAAGCTGCATCAGTGTTTCCTCCTACTGGGCAATCACAAACTAGAGTTGGTGGGAATTTATCTTCAATTGTGAAGTAACCCCAACAAGTATTTCCAGTTACTGGATCAATAACTTCATAAATATGCTGTCCTGCAGGCAATGCTAAATAAGCACCGTTTGCATTTGTTTCATGAGTCCAAGGATCAAGCTCAAGGTAGTCAGTTCCACCAAAAGGTCTAATTCTTACCATGTACTCATCAAAACATGCATATGGTCCACCTTCAAGGAAAATGTCAGCACCAATAAGTACCATGCAATCCTCGTCAACAGAAATATTAACATCATCGTTACAAGCTAATGCAGTTGAAACAGGTCCTGTGTATGCGAATACATCAATCTCTACTTCACATGATACGCTTGTACCATCAGTTAAGTCATAAGAAACTTCAACAATCTGATCTTCTCCAATACACAATTCAGTTTGGTAGTTTACAGTTCCTTCAGGAAGTTCACCAACTGTAGCGTTTTGGAAATTATTAATATCAACAGATAAGAACCCGTCAGGTCCAAAGCTAAATGGAGCAAAGAATTCATCATATACGATCAATCCTAAAGGCTCACCAGCTGCACCAGAAACACAAGTGGTACCTGATGAAATTGTTGTAGCAATAACTGTAGTATTGTTTACTAAGTTTGGACTAGATGCTGCAGTTGTTAACCAGTCAACTCCAACTGAGTAACCGAATGCATCACCAACACCACCAAAAGATGGATCCTCGCTAGTAACATTCCAATCAAAGCAGATTTGTCCATCTACTGGGAAAGTTACTTGCCAGATTTGTCCGAAGAAGTTACACTCATTGTTTCCTGAACCACCAAAATCTGGATCATCTGGAGCAATCAATGTAAGTGTTCCTGAAGCAGCATCAAATATTTGAAGATCTGCACAATCAGGGTTAGCAAGACTTGGTCCTGCTTCTAAAGTACATAAGATATCATCGTTAAGTCCGTCTTCGATTCCTGTGATGATTTCACAATCACCAGAAACTACAACAGGGATAGTTGCTTGTACACAACATTCTCCAGCTTGTAAGAAATACTGCTCAACCCAAGTTCCAGAACCTGAGGTAGGGCAAGTAAGTGCACATGGCTGAGGACATGCCTGAGCGAAAGAGAAAGCTGTACCTACAGCTTGTCCTCCAGGACCAGTAGTGAAAATAGTTGCTCCGAAAGCATCTGCTACTTCGAATCCTAATTCACCTGCAAAGGTTCCTAGTGTAGTCCAAACAAAATCTACTGTTGCGCCATCTGGGGCAGCAAAAGCACAATCTGAGAAAGGACCACCTGCGTGTGTTGTAGATGCAACTATTGCACCATTAACAACAATATCCATTGATGCTCCATTCCATGAATCACCAAAAGAATCTGTTTTTGTCAATACAAATTCACAGTTTACCGCTGCTACTAATGTAGATATCGTTCCGCATGTTCCAGCTGCAATTCCAGATCCAGACCCAGCCGTAACTGTTAATCCATCTTGGTCGCAAATAGAATATCCAATCTCTGTAGGGAATGATCCTCCACAAAGTTGGATGTCAGCAGAATCGCCTAAGTCTAGCATGAATGAACCGATTTCAGTTTCTATTCCACCACCTGTTGCTAAAGTATAACTTGTAGTTACACCCGCAACGGTAACTTCTAGAGAACCACCGTTCCATCCGTCGCCAAACGTATCTGTCGCTTTGATTGTGTATGTGTTCTGGGCACTTGCTGCCGTAAAGGACATCATACCAACAACCAACAACATAATTATATTTCGTATCGTCTTATTCATAATTAATTGAAATTTGGCTGTTTTTAATTGGTTAGTAAATCAGTAACCTCCAATTTCAATGACTCCAGGAAAGAATCAGACGCATCAAAGCGTCCAATCATCTTCTGATGATTACGGTCAATTGCATTGGCAACTACGTTAGGATAATTAACCCAGTCGATGTATTCCGAAAGAGAGGAATAATAAACTGAGCGGATACTCATTTCACCAACATCATCAGCAGCAATGGTCTGTTGAACCATCACGCCGTTATCGTTAGTTTGTTTTACTTTAGTTTCCTGCATGCTCTCTATACCAGCCGCCTTCAAATTCTGAAGAATAGGTCTTAAGGTTTGTTGAGCATCAGTCGCTTCCATAAAACTCTGAGCGTTCCCCATTGAGGAGAATACAAAAACACAAAGAACCGCTAGGCAAGCCTTGCTTACCACGCTCCATGTGTTCTGCGAAAAGGTCTTTAATACACTTTTCATGAGATTGAGTTTTGATTTAAAAAATTAAGTTAACTAATGTTCTTTATCGGTTCTTAGCATAATACAAAAGGCATATTCAAACCAACTTTATGGTTTTAACATGACAGCCTAGTGAACCAAACTTATATCGTAACTGAAGGGGAAGACTTGGGAGGTGATTTCGCCAGTCAAGCTTTCGTCCTTTTAAATTATACGCTTAGTGATTTTCGTCTTTGCGTACCCCAACTTATTGGAGTACAGTTTTCGTCGTCGACAAAGATACAGTTTCAACCTCCTTTCAA
The DNA here is from genome assembly GCA_032361265.1 of Devaleraea mollis. NCBI lineage: Eukaryota > Rhodophyta > Florideophyceae > Palmariales > Palmariaceae > Devaleraea > Devaleraea mollis. The sequence continues at coordinate 29,441 of JAULCF010920119.1, read as the reverse complement.
GCTACCATAAAAATGGTAAATTAAATATTACAATAAGTAGTAATATTTAAGAAGCATGCTTGTAACGGATTACGTTACAGATACTCTTAAAAAAAAGTGAAAATCTTTGTTCCACAGCAAAATCTTATCAAAGTTAAAAACTTAAGTATACATGGAGCAATTATATATATACTTTTTTTAATTATAATATTAAGACCCTGTAAATCAAGGACTTATAAGTGGAAAAATATTAAGCACTGTAGACACATATACTACATATCTCACTTATAATTAATATTACCTATTTAAACAACAAGAGGCCCCACATAAATGTAGAGCCTCTTGCAAATCGTATCAAAGGGTATTGATATTATTTCTCTTCTGGCATTATTTCCATCACTTCTTTATCCATAGAAACTCCGTCTTTTCGACCTATTTCTACCTTGATGGAGAACTCATGTCCGCCGTTATTATAACTTATAAAATCGTTTCTTGAAACGTTGTAAGAATAAGCAAAATTCATTGCATTTACTCTTGTTCCGATTGTAAAGCCTAATCTCTCATCTGCTCCTATTGTATACGTCAATCCTCCTAATAGCTTATCATCTAGGAAGTGCATCAATACATTCACATCGATATGAAGAGGCACATAGTTCAGTTGCTTCACATATATTGAAGGCTCAACATCAAAGTCATAACCCGCAACATCCCACAAGAATCCTGCATGAAGGATATAGTTGAAAGCATTCTCAAATCCTTCATCAACTTCATCCAATCTAGAACTGATCAAGTTAGGGAATACCAAACCATAGCTGATATTGCCATTGTAAAGCCCATTAAGGCCAAATGAAACATCAAAAAAGTCAGTACCATCTAATCTATTTGTAAGTTCTGGATCTTGCTGGAAAAAAGGACCATTTATTACTGATCCATTCAATCTATGCTGGATAAATTCTCCTGAAAGACCGAAACCAATCTTGTTTGTAGCTGATTCAATTGTATAGCTCACAGTCGCTTGACCTTTGGTTGTCTGAAAGTCTCCTGCTCTATCGCTCAACACCAAAGCCCCAAAGCCTAGTCTGTTTCCAATAGGCCCGTCATAGCTAAGAAAATAGCTCTTTGGTGCTCCTGGGAAAGAAGACCAGTTACTTCTAAAGTTACCTTGTAGCCTGTGAAACTCTGTACTTCCTGCAGCTCCAGGATTCAGAAGGACTGGGTTTAAGAAATGTTGGGTAGTAATATACCTTTCATCAAAATATCTTGCTTGCCCACTCATTGAAAGCGAACAAAGAAAGAAAGCTAGAAATATTAATAAAAACTGTTGCTTTTTCATCTTTTTGATTTCTCTTAGTTATTTAAGATTATCTTATTTAGTTTCTCTTACCACGTTCACATATCCTTTAAATATTCTTCGTTCGCCACTATCAAATGTCGAGTCCATTACCCAGTAATAAACGCCTTCAGTAACTATATCTCCATTTGTATCAACACCATCCCAGTTTCCTGAATAGTCAACTGCTTCATAAACTACTCTTCCATATCTATCGTACACTACAAAGGTATTTGGAAAGTCTTCAGCACAACTAACTTGAAGCAGATCGTTTAGGCCATCATTGTTTGGGGTAATTACAGCAGAACTTTCTCCGCATGCTTGAACACCAGGGTCAATACAATCTACAATTGGAAATGCTTGAGAAAATATGCATTCGCCAAATGAAACTGTAAGAATATGCATTCCTGTAGCTAACCCTTCTGGATTAAGTGTGGTATCACCACTAGGCGACCATAAGAAGGTTGCTCCTGTTGGAAGATTATCAATTGAAATTGAAAGTGATCCACTATTTGTTTCATCATCACATGTACTATCATCTACGACAAACTGTAGATCCGAAGTTCCTGAAATATCAAAATCGACAGAATCAGATTGACCTAAAGGATCTGTTACTGTTAAAGTATAATTCCCTTGACATAAGCCAGCTGCTGGTAGTTCTAGAATTTCTTCTCCTACCCCGGTATCATTATTCATAACAAAATATGTCAACTGACCAGTTCCGGTAATAGAAGCTTGGAAAGCACCATTACAATCACCTGAGCAGCCCTCATCAGTTATAAATCCAGGTCCAATTACTGGCGGTAGTGGGTCTCCCCCATCATCAATAATTATTCCCGTATTTACTCCAGTACATCCATTCATATCAGTAACAGTTAAATCATAAGTCCCTTCTCCAACCATTGTTTGATTGGCTTGACCTTGGATTAATCCGCTACCGTTGGTTGTTGACCAGTTATAGCTATATGGAGCTTCTCCTCCAGTTACTGTTGTATTAATTTGTCCTGGTGTTCCTCCATCTACGTTCACTGTAGATACTGAAACAACTATATCTTCAAATGAACCAACAGTAAAACCTCCTGTTATTCCTGGATTAGTGCTCGCATCAGATACTGAGATTGTATAATCTCCTGCAGGTAGGTTGACCAATCCATCACATGGGTACATCACTCCTCCTGGGCCTTCAACCATACAAGCGTATGGTAAACAACCACCAACAATACCAAAATCAGCAGAACCGCCAGCACCATTACATGATGCATCGGTCGTCATTATATTTTGAATTGTTACTGCACTTGACGTTGCAGTCACTGTTGCAGTTACTATCGTGCTACAATCTCCATCATCATCTGAAACTGTTATTGTATAAGCACCAGGTTCTAGGTTATTTTGAACTGGAGAATTCACAGTAGGATCGTGACTCCATTCGTAATCCCAAGGTCCTGCTTGGTCCACTGATATGGATATTGTTCCTCCGCCACAATCAGCGCCTGAAGTACTTGCTTCAGCTTCAATCATATGATCGATTCCGATATCAAAGTTTTGTACTTGCATGCAACCAGTAATTGCATCTACTATCTCCAAAGTATATACTCCACTTTCTAATCCACCAATGTTACATCCAACGGCACCATTGTGTGGCCACAAGCAGTTATAAACTCCTGAACCTCCTGTTATTGTTGTGTTTACGCCTCCTAATGCGTTACATGTTACTGGAAAAATTTGTCCAGTTATATCTAAAGGAGGGGTCACCGGAATGTTATAATTCATTTGTGCTGATCCACCTGGAAAAGAAACAACTAGGAAATAGTCTCCTGAAGGAACTCCTGTTAAATTACAATCAGTTGAAGGGATCATTGCACCTCCTGGAACTCCTTGGAACCAAGTACATGAGGTAATTGAACAACCTGCTCCAGAAATTGTCGGATTTACTATAATTGAACCATTTGCTTCACCACCAAAACAAGTTGGTGGAGATATATTCGCAGTGCCGAAGTCTACTGAGCAAATAGTGCCTGCACAATCTGTTCCTATTATATTGTAAGGACAAGGTTGAAAGCTAGTAGGCACCGTTTCAGCTTCACCATTTCCTACTTCGATAGGCACTTGAGAGCCGCTTACAAAATTTAGGTTTCCTGTAAGATTACTCATTGGACAATCTGCAACATCAAAACAGATTGAAAACATTGTTGTTCCATCTGGTACTGTTACTCCTTGTCCATTTGAGCTATCCCATGTAAGGCCAACTTCATTGCCACCTGTCTGGTTAAACTGAACATTACCTATCGTCGGATCAAAGTTATTTGCTTCTGTATATGTCAATTGACTCGCATCCCAAGTTATTGATAGTTGGACTGCTGAGATATCATTAAAATTCATTGTTGTAATGTCAATACAATCATTTGATCCTTCATTAAGTGCTGTATTAGAACAATTGAATGAAAAATCTCCCCCTGGTGGTGGTGTGCCTATCGTTACTGTTGCCGGAATTGGGGTAAAATCTTGTGTTTCTTCTGAAGAATTGGCAATTTCTAGTGGAGGGTTGTTGGCAAAGGTAATTTGCGTTGATCCGCTTCCGATTGCGGTAAAACATACTTCAAACATGATAGATCCATCTGGTAAGGTCACTGGATTTACTCCTGAGTCATCAAACCAGACAAAACTTAAAGAATTTCCATTTTGTCCAAAAGCCAATGATGATAGATCTGAATTGACATTTTGTGTCATTGTATAGCTTAAAACGCTATCATCCCATGTCAAACCTCCTTGTACGCTCTGAATATCTTCAAATCCAGTAACAATAATCGGAATACATACTGTTGCTCCAGGAGCGACGGTAGTATTCTGGATCGTGATGGTTTGGCCTGAGTTCGTAGTACAAGGTGCGCAAGGACCACCACAATCAATTCCAGTTTCACCTTGGTTTTGGATTCCATCGTTGCATGAAGCTCCACCACCGCCACCATTGATTGAAACGGTGCTAGTGTTACCAGAAGAGGGTATTTCATCTTCGTTAGAGTCTGTAAACTCAAGGGGAGGTGAATTTGAGAAGCTCACATTTGTTGAAGAGCCTGCAGCTCCTATTAAATCGAAGCAAACGTCAAATAACGTTGTCCCATCAGGTAAATTCTCTGGGTTTACTGTTGAGTTATCAAACCATAAAAAGCTAAAAGTTCCTGCAGCTGCATTTGCTGAGCTAACAATTATATCGTCAATTGCTAGGTTTTCAACGGCAGTAAAGGAGATTACTGATGGATCCCAAGTCATACTTCCTTGTAGACCGAGTACATCCGTAAAATTATCAACTGTCACGCTCATACAGACATTATCACCGGGATCTCCGCTTAAATTGGAGCTAGTAAGTGTTAAATCGGTTGAATTTACACAAGGCGCGCAAGGACCACCGCAATCAATACCGGTTTCGCCTTGGTTTTGAATACCATCGTTACAAGAAGCTCCGCTGCTACATGGTGCGCAAGGCCCCCCGCAATCAATTCCGGTTTCACCTTGGTTTTGGATTCCATCATTACAATTAGCTCCACCACCTGACTCACAGTCAGTTCCTGGAAGTGCGAATGGCAATGGAGTTGCGTTTGCTCCTATATCTTCGAAATCTTCATTAATAATTTCAATATTCTGAAATGGTGGGATATTCCCTATTCCTACTGCTGTTGAATCACAATCTGTGCCTTCGACATTCATTCTTACGGTAAAAAGGACCGTATTATCAGGAACTGAGAATGGATTGGTACTTGAATGACTCCATGAAACGGTCATTTCACCATCTTCACCATTCATAATGGTCTGAGGTGTACCAATGTTTCCAATTGAAAATTGTTCCAATTGGTCTGTTACGTTAAAAACTGAATCATAACCAAGAACCAATGAATCCCAAAGGATAAAGTATTGGGCACTGACTATGTTATCAAAGTTTGAAACTGAAACATCAATGTCAACTGTTCCACCTGGTACTGGCGTATCAGAGGTTGAAAAATCAACTTCCAATTGAGCGCTTGCTCCAAATGAAAATAGCAGACATACGAATAAAAAGATAATGTGTTTTTGCATCATCGGGATTTTAATTAGAGGACAAAATTAACATTCCAAATGTTAATTAGCTATCAATAGGAAAGTTATTTTCAATAAAGAAAACGAATGTAAGTGGCAATTAGATGCTTGATAACCAAAAAAGCCAAGGATAGAATCTACCCTTGGCTTTTTATAATATTTGGAGTTATGTATTACTTTATCAAAAGCATCTTCTTTGTTTCAGAACCAAATTCAGTATCCAGCTGGTAGTAAAGCAAGCCACTTGCTTTTATATCGTGGGAGTTTACACTCAATTCGTTAAATCCTTTGTTAAACTCTCCTTCATACTTATAGATAAGTTTTCCAGAAAGATCAATGATACTTACCGTTGCATTTCCAGAAGACGGTAGGTAGAATCCAATATTGGTTGTGTTACTGAATGGGTTAGGCTTGTTCTGAAGCAACCTCAATTGATCTATTGCTTCAACTTGGCCTTCAACTTTTAAATTAAGTTGACTTACTTCATCACTATCATTGTAGATCTCGCCGCTAAGGACTTCATTTACAAAGATCAAAGAAGCGCTCATTACGTTTCCGTTAGTTATAGCTCTGAACTCAACATTAAGAGCTTCAGTGAAATCTATGCTCTTCACGTCACTCCATGAGAACAATATCATTCCTGGGTTTTTCTCACTATAGTTATTTTCGCTCAAGGCAAATTCATCGCTTGTGAATCCAACAAACTCTAGCATGTGGAAATCATAGTTCAATGCAAATTGCAATCCTGACGCGTTATCAAAATCAGTATTCATTGGAACTGAAACAAGATCACCTGCTTCAAAGTTTACATTCTCAACACTTACTGTCGTAGCGTTCCTGAAAGCAACTTGATTGTTGGCATATCCTGAGATACTAACATTGTTGTTAACGTCCCCAACTTTTACAGCGATGAAATCATTTGACATCATATCTTCTGACATGTCGTTCAATGAGATTGACTCAGTGAATGGCCATGGTGAAGATGCATCTGCAAATACGAATTCTGAGTCAACAAATCTCCAACTATTGTTAGATGGAAGTTCGTCGTAGATTCCTAAGATTAATTTTCTCAACTGAACCAAATCTAATGCTGAAATCGTTTCAGAATTATTTGCATCAGCGGCAATCATTTTATAAGGACTATCCAAGTCTCTTAATCCTAGTATGTGTTTCTGGATAAGCACAAGATCTAATGTGCTTACACCATTTAAGTAATCACTATCATCCTCCGCTTCAAGTGTGTAGTTTGCATTTGCAAGCACATCATTAAATAGGTAGTGACCTTGATTATCTGTATCGTTACTATCGTTAAGACCAGAGTTCATGTTACTCAACACAACCTCAACGTCTTTGATCATTTCTGAATTTTCAGTAAAGATTGAGCCGGCTATATTGAACCTAGAATTATTAGGATCATAGTCAGTTGAATCAACAACTACTGTATCGCAGATCAAACCATTTGCTTGAATTGTCATGGATGTTTCACAGAAATCAGAGTTACCACATTCATCAGTTACATAAATTGAAAGTTCAAGTATTCCTTCATCTTCACAACCTAGTGTCATAAACTGTGATCCATTTTCAAAGGTGAAAACCAAATCATCAGAATTCGTACAGTTATCTGTTGCACCGATATTAAAATCTGAAGCCCAGATTTCAACACTTGGCAATGATTGTCCGCTTGTGTTCATCAATACTGTAGTGATACCACCCAAGCAATACGGTGCTGGAGGAATTGTATCAGTTTCAGTAACAACAATATCAAGTGTGCATGTTGCTGGAGGATTGTTACAGCTATTGTAGATAAAGAATGTAGCTGTATGTGTTCCTTTCGGCAAAGGCTGTAAAGTAATTGTTCCATCTGTTGTTTGGATAGAAGCAACCTCTTCAACGATCTGTCCATTAGACACTACGTTATAAGCCATGTCGTGTGGTAAAATTGGTGCTTCTATACAGTCATCATAACCCCAAGGCACATTCAGTCTAACTCTATTCATACAAGTTGCATCATCAAGTGATTGAGAGATTTCATCTGCACATTCTTGAATACTTGGAGCTGCTGTATTAGATACTTTTATAACTTGAGTTGCTGTATAGTAACCTGCGTTACTTCCTGAATTTGGAACGTATTCACACCAGTCAATTACTGTGTGTTTCCTGATGATCTTAAAGCAAATATTATCTACGTTTGAAAATCTCTGATCTTCAAATGCGTAAGCTAAATTTGCACAACCATCATAATCAGTTACGTGTACTCCTCCGATTGTAGGACCACTTGTAGCAGTTGAAACCTGTGAGCAATCAATATCTAAATCACTAGGGAAAACTATACTCTGATTAAAGTCAGAAGTAATTGTAAATCTTTGTGTACAGTCATCAAGATAAATCTTGTTTGAGCCTATCGTGTAGAACCATCTTCTAGTTACCGTTCCTGTTTTACACAGGTTATCAATATTAGCACTGTCTTCGTAATCTGTTACAATGTTAGGAGTACAGTTATCTGTTACTGTTGGTCTGTTAGGAGTTCCGTATAGGTTATCTTCATCGTACTGGTTACAGAATAATGAAATGTTTATTTCTGGGCAGGTAACTTCAGGACCAAACTTATCTTGTACTTCAACATTTACCATACATGAATTGGTGTTACCTGAAGCATCAGTTACCAATAAAATTACTTGCACATATTCTTCGGCTGCATCAGCACAACAGAATTGCACATAGTCACCAAAGAGTGTATCATCTCTGTCGTAATCAGATAAAGTACTACACGGAGTGCTAGGTCTTCTTACTTTGAAAGTTACGTCATCAGTACATGCGTCATAAGACCCATCATCAAATGATATAGCGTGTGCTCTACCCCATCCGTCTTCGCTTAAAGCAACCGCTGTGAATTGATCACATATTGCATATGGAGCGCCATTATCTTTAACAAATGCTTCAAATCTGCATTCAGAAACATTACCACAACCATCTGTTGCAATATATTTCACCCATATAGTATCAGCTGGAACTCCAACTGCTGTAAATGTTCCATCATTATTATCGATAGCAGGAGTAAATGGTTGATCTACATCATTCACATCTCTTTCATCTGCCGTTAAATATTCAACTTCGAAAGTAACATTTGAGCAATCGTATAAAAATTGAACACCAGTCTTGTCTGTAGTACTTAATGGTTCAAAAATTATATCAGCTAAACATGTATAACCAGCTGCATCAAATGTTAATGTATCAGAAGGGCAAACCAAAAATGGTGGTTGATCATCTGAAACTTTTATAGTTTGAACCCATGTTCTAGATGTTCCTTCACACCAATCAAGAATAGTCCAAGTTCTAAGAACTTTAAATGAACCACCGTCGACACAGATATCTATTCTTGTATCTGTGTATGCTACTGAAATCTTACAAAGATTTTCTTCTCCAGGAACAAGGTCTACTCCATCAATACTTGGATAACCTACTCCAGCATCTGAAGGATCTGGGTATCCATTTTGATTTAAATCCCAATCACTAAAATTAAAGTCAGGAATATTATCTCCATCCGTATCAGGTAATTCACAGCTCAATGTAATATTCGGCGGGAACATAAAATCTAGTGAGTTAACTGAAGGTTTGTTATAGCAAATCGTGAAATTACATGAAGGTGAAACGTTACCAGAACCATCAACTGATCTGTAAACAATTACTCTTTCATAAGCACAAATAGGACCTGTCTGTCCAGCACATTCAACGTCGTTTAAATCGTCAGATAAAAACTCAATAGATGCATCTCCACAATTATCAGTGATGTTAGGTGAATCCACAAAAATCGATGTACTTTCAATACAAAATTCAGCTACACTAATAGATCCAACGCCAGCGCTTAAAATACTAGCTGTCCAAGTTCCATTAATCATTGCATCAGTCGTCTGAAGCCCTATTAAATCCATTTCAGCAATACCATCTGTTGGTGAGTAAGTTGCATCATAAGTTACACCATCTGGACCTGTTAAGATAAGATCAAATGGACTTGCAACTCCTGAGAAACTAATTCCCATGTTCAACTCAGCTGAAGTAACTAATTCCCAAGGAAAAGCTTCATTAACTACATCTATTGTAAATTCATATACACCAGCTGCAGGATCTGAATCCTCTGTGTCATCTGCTCCGTGACATTGGTTGGTTGTAGTCATTAAATCATCAGAGTGACTCTTTGTACAAGCAACAGTTACGTCATCAAAACATACTATGCTTGGCGAAAGCTTGTCCTCCAAAGTCAGATAACTCCAACATGAAAAAACATCTCCGTCAGCATCAGTATAAGCTACACTAGCTTTAAAGTTAGTCCCATCACTAACAGAAATAGTTGGGTGTATCAAAAGACCACCAAACTGCACTGTTTCAGCAATAAGATTATCATTTAAATCTGTGATGATTACTCTGTACTCACAAGTAGCATCTAGATTTCCTGTTAGGATGGTGGCTGGATTTATTTCTGCGTCGCAGTCTCCATTAACAGATAATTGTGTGTTGCCACATGGTAGTGGACATTGTGCCATCAGCGCATTACTGCTGAATAAACCTAAAATAAATAGGGTGCACAATAAAGCATTTTTTCCAGCTTTAGATGCAAATGCACGTGTTGTAAACGTTAGTGATTTCATTGTTAAAATCGGTTTTGTTTATTTGCTTACGCAAATAATTCATGTAATTTTTTCTAACGTTCAAATTAGCAGTGGGGAGGAGTACCGGGGGAGGTAAAAGTCCTGTATTTATTTTTAGTATTGAACAAGCTGATGTTCCAAGGCCATCTTGATTAAGTTCACCGTATTTCTTACGCCTAACTTTCTCATGATATTTTTCCTGTGAACACAAACAGTTTGATCACTTATAAATAGCTGTTCGGCTATTTCTTTGTTGTTTTTTGCTTGAGCAATAAGAGACAAAACTTCATGTTCTCTTTTTGTCAATTTTCTTTTGATTATAAATCTGTCTTCAAACCTATTTTTAGGCTCTACAACATCTTTAGATACTTTTTTGTGGTTAGGGGGAGTAATGTGCAAACCAGGTGCTATGTATCTATTATTATCAAGTACATCAACTATACCTTGCATCAAATGTTCCGTTGAATTTGATTTAAGAATATAACCATCTGCACCGTTTATTAAAGCTTCTTTTACATATCTATAATCATCGTAAGAAGTACAGATAAGTATTTTTAAATCTTGAAAGTATTTTCTCACTAGAGGTATTAACTCTAGACCATCTTCACCTTTCAAATTCAATTCCATGATCAGAAGATCAACTTGTGGAAACTTTGAAAGCTCTTGTCTTATATTACCACCATCTGTCAGAGTAGCAAGAACTTCAACCTCCAAGTCTTTTTGGAAATTAAAGTGCGCTTGAATCCCTTGGACAAACATTAACTGGGGATCTACAATCACAGTTTTAATCGTTGGCATATAAGTTATTAAAGATTTAAAATAATTCGTTTTCAAAAGTGGTCCATAGACCCGTCTCTCTTACCTAGTTGAGCAAATGTAGTGCCAATCTAAGGTTAGGTTTTTAAGATAAAACACATTATGAAAATAGCTAATATACTAACAACTAGCTTTCAGCGGACTAGGTCTAAATATCCTTATTGTGCAAAGAATAAATCTTTTACATTTAAAGGAAAAAGTATAGACAACGCATATGAGCTAAGCTAATACCATTTAATAAGTAGGCCTATCTATTGATCGCACTTCAATTTAATGAAAGCCAATAGAATATACCCTAATTTAGGTAGATAATATATTGAAAAAAATGTAAGATGTTATTTACTGAATCGTAAACTTGAGTGTTTTGATCTTATCCTCTGTTGTAATTACCAGACTATAGAATCCCTTTCTCCAATCTGGAGTCTCCATAGAAAGGTTTAAGAAGTTATCTCCTTCAAGGATCATATCAGTTACAGAATAAAGTAATCTACCGTGAGTATCAAATACTCTGACTGTTACTTCTTCTTCTTTTTGACCGAAGATCTTCAGCTGTGTTCCTGATCTAACAGGATTAGGGAAAATAGCTGCTTCTAGGTGTGATTCAACCAAGTCAGGTCCATCAGGAATGTCATTGTGTGGCATTGCTGAAAAGACATTTTCTTGCATCACATCTATATCACAATTTCTCATGATGATATCATGGAAAGTTGTTTCTTTTATTAGTTGCTTTCTTGAATTAGAAAGAGCTGGATCATTTTCATAATAGAATCTATCTCCGTTTCTCAGGTTCTTAAACTGTTCTCGTATAATGACACTAACTAGTTCACCAAACATTGATCCTTCCATATGATTTTCTGCTAACATTCCGACCCAAGGATCCAGATTGTTAATATCTCCATATAAAGCGGCAAGCAATGTTGCTTGATTGGAATTTTCTGTCAAATTATCAAAGCTATTAAGTTTGGCAAGACCAAAATTGTCTCTGATGGTATTGAAATCAGATAAACCTCTTTCTCTTCCTCTCATCATATTGATTGCAGCTAAATCTAGACCTTCATTAGGTCCTGCTTCAAACAAAAAGTTTCTTACATCATCAATGATCTTGGCATCCATTTCTTGTTGAACTTGCGTTGCCATTCCTTTGGCGTAAGGCTCAATTCCTACAGAGAAAACTTGATCTGGTCTAAAGAATCCATCTTTTAAAGAAAGATTACCGTAAGCAATAGTCTCACCGTTATCATCCATTCTTATAATCTCGCCATTAATCAGCGTATGACCCATTCTGAAGGCAGCAGCAGAAAAAACATTGTTTATCCCTGGATCAATTCCTGCATTATAACCTGTGTATTCGGGGATATCAATATTGATTGATGGAAGCCATTCTTCATAAGTGATTGATTGAATGTAAGCGCCAATCATCCTTCTTGCTTCTTCGTATATCTTGTTTCCTCCCCATCCTGGATTATCTGCTTTAAAATCCTCACAAAGTCTGTTGTGCTCTCTTACAAAGATCGTGTGGATAGTAAGAAGTAGTGGATTCTCATTGGCTCTGATGTCTCCTGCAACTTGCATTTTTGCGCCAGATCTCGTGTCATCAGCCATAAATGGAGCCGTTGGATCGATTGGGGAATTAAATTCACCATCTGTCGTATTCCAAGGAAGTAGATCCCCTTCCGAGGTTCTAAGTTTTCCGTTTCCGTTATTTGTTCTTAGCCAGAATGATCTTTCAATTGTTGAACCATAGATTACAGAAGCGTCTAGAAAAGCTGTCACTTCATTGGCATATTCTCTTGGGTTATTCTCTCCTACTCCGGTTCCAGGAATCGCAGCAGACCTAAACATGTTCATTGTTCCACCAGGTGTAAAGATTTCGTCATCGACAGGAATCTGAATACTAAGTGGTTCAAGGTGATTGCTTTCTACTAAAGATATATCGTGGTCTAGAAATTGACCAAAAGCCCAAACATAAGATGAATGGCTTTGCACATCATTTATAAGGCCTTGTTGATCGAAAATAACATTAGAAACTCTTCTGGTATTAGACCCTGATCCATCAACGAATTCGTTGATATCAGTTGGTCTTAAGAGTGCAGTGCCATGAGCTCCCCATTGTGGGTTTGCCAGGTTGTTCTCAGTACCATCAATGGTTCTTACTTCTTGTGCTTGTATTCCAGTAATACACACTAAAAAAGCAAAAACCCAACACAAATATTCTTTAATTGAAAACATATATGTTATTAGCCCTATGGGTTTATTGAGTTTCACGATTGGGTTCCAGACTGCAAATATAGACAATAATAAGACAGTTTTGGCACCACAATTATGTTAATTCGTGAGATATTTTGTTACCAATATTGATAAGTGCTACTAATCTTTGGGATGATTACGTTTACTTATTGAATAATAAGCAGTGTCATTAATGAAGGATTACAAATATATGTAATAAATTTGTAATATATAAGTCATTTTAAACCAATATATTAAATAAAAATAAGGTCTTACCCTCTTTCAAAATATACATCTTAATATCCACCTTTATTTTGGGCGGAATTAATCATGGTTTGTCTCAAAATGAATCGTCATATCTTCATCAAATAACAATATCAAGCCAATCTGATACTCTTGTCGTTACAAAAGGACCAATAATAGTTAGCTCAGTACAAATAAATCCTTCTAATTGTACTGATGAATCTGGAATAGAGATTGGTGAAAACACCATTAAAATCAGTCCAAATTCTACTTGTAAAGCCCAAAATGACAGCATTGTGCTTTCATATAGACTTTTCACAGATGTGTTACTGCAAAAATTTTGCCTAATTGACTCCAATAAGATCGTATTCAATGATCGGGTAATTAATATTGCCAATGATTTTGGATACCAAGACGACATATCCGATAGAATCATTGCTTCTAAAAAGATGGATTATCGTGGTAGTTTTTCACGCGGACTGGCTGTGGGTAATAGTCAAGATCTGGTTCTTAATTCCAACTTTGACATGACACTTCAGGGTGAGTTGGGCGATGGATTGGAGATAAAAGGAGTTATTTCTGATGATAACATCCCTATTCAGGCAGAAGGAAATACTCAGCAATTGAGGGAATTTGACAAGGTTTATATCGAATTATCTAAAAACAGGTCGTTTTTGAAGGCAGGAGACTACGTATTGCAGGAAAATGGGCTGTATTTCACCAAATACTTCAAAAAACTACAAGGAGCTTCGCTAGGTCATAGTGAGACTTTTGGGGAAACTCAGGTCAATGGTAATGGTTCGTATGCGGTCTCAAGGGGGAAATTTGCGCGGCAGACATTGGAAGTGACTGAAGGGAATCAGGGTCCATATAAACTGACAGGTAATGATGGGGAGCGTTTCTTAATCGTGTTATCTGGAACAGAAAGGGTTTATTCTGATGGAAAATTACTAAAGCGTGGTGAGCAGTATGATTATGTTATCGATTACAATACAGCGGAAGTGGAGTTTACGATCAATCATATCATCAACCAATTCAGTAGAATCATCATTGAGTATGAATACACCGATCAGAACTTCTTAAGAACAGTTTATGCCGCAGATGCGGCTATTGTGAGAGAAAATTGGGATTTTGGTGTGAATTTATATTCGGAGCAGGATAATACCAACATTTCAGGTTTTGCAGAATTGGATTCCACGCGGCTAGACATCCTTGCTGCTAGTGGAGATCAACCATCGTTTATAAGTGGAATTTTTACTCCGGCAGAAGATGATGTGAATGTGGTCAGATACTTACGTATTGTAGATCCTATGAGTGGAATTACCTATTTAGAATTCACCGAAGACCAAGGCCCGAATACTTTTGGGGCAAATTTTTCAGAGGTAGGAATGAACAATGGAGATTACATCATAGACGAAGAATTGGCTATCAATCAACGTGTTTATAAATACATTGGATCAAAGGGAGGAAATTACGACCCAGTGATAAATTTAATTACACCTAAACAAAGGCAAATTATAAATCTCTACAGTAACTTAAAGACAGGAATTAATTCAAATCTGGGTGCGGAATTTGCCTTGAGCAGAGCAGATCAAAATAGATTTTCAGAGATAGATAACGGAGATAATTCTGGAACGGCTTTCATGTTAAATCATCGTCAAAGTAATCCACTAAAAGAAGGCTCGAATTGGAAGTTTAGTACTTTGTTTTCAACGGAATATGCTCAGAATAATTTCAGTGCATTGAACCCATATCGGGATACCGAATTTAATAGAATTTGGAGTTTGGATCAGAGTCTAGAAAAATATAATGAGTTGTTGGGGAAGGCAGAGCTTAGTTTGGATTTCAAAAACAATTTAAAGTTACTATATCAATTTAATCACTTTTCTCAATTTGAAAATTATACGGGGAATAAGAATTTTGGTTCTGTAGAATGGAATGATAAAAATTGGAATTTATTGGCATCAGGAGAAGTACTAAATGCAGAATCAAATTCATTAAAAAGCACCTTTGTTATTCCGACTTTTGAAGTCAATAATAAAGCTGGAGATGATGGTTGGTCATATGGTGCATATTTCAACAAAGAGAAGAATGAAAGATTGGAAAAGGCGAGCTCAGAACTTGAAGATTTAAGTTTCCAGTTTGAAAGAATGGGTGTCTATGTAGGCAAGAGAATAAATGAGAAGCTCGACATGCAATTGGCGGCAAACAAGCGTAATGACTGGGCTTTAGCTGCAAATCCAGCTGATTTTGGCATTGAAAGTAACACCAATGAATACAAATTGAATGTAAACTGGCTTGCGAAAAAGTGGTCTGATTTAAATATAAACACTACTTATCGAGAGTTAAATATTTTGAATCCTTCTATTTCAAAAAATGATCCAAACAAAAGCTTTTTTGGAAGAATAAATTATAAGCTTAATGTATTGAACAATGGCTTGAGGTCTGAGTCACTTTATGAGACAGGATCTGGGCAAGAACCAAAGCAAGAGTATCGATACTTAATGGTTCAGCAAGGAGAGGGAGGATACATCTGGAACGACTATAACATGGATGAAACTCAGCAAGTTAATGAGTTTGAAATTGCACCTTTTGGAGACCTTGGGAACTTTGAAAGGTTTGTTGTTTTCAACAATGAATTTATTAGAACGGCCAAGACAGAATTTAGGCAAATATTTGACCTTCGTCCATCTAAGTTTATCAAGAAGGAAAACAAGAATTTGCAGTGGACTAAACTACTCTTCTGGCGGACACGATATCACTTGATTAAAAAGACATCTGGTAGTAACAATAGACTATCAGATTCATTTAATTTTAGTCTACTGGACACCGACATTGTATCCTTTGGAAACAACTATGATCACACCTTATATATAAACCAAGGATCAACGGTTTTCAATGCGGAACTCGGTACGAGAAAAAATCAAAATAGGATTGTTTTAATTAGTGGATTTGAAGAACGACAACGATCAGCAACATTTGCGAAAGCGAGATATAATATTAAGAAAATAGTAGATATCTCACTAGCAGGAGAACAAGGAAAAAGAGTAAGTATTGCAGAAAATTATGCAGCCAAAAATTTCAATATAGACTTCTATTCAATTACCCCTAAGGTGGTGGTAAGAATGAACAAAACATTAAGATGGAGTGTGTCATATAGTTTAGGAAATCAAAGTAACACTCAGGGAATCGAGCGAAATACAACAAAGGACTTAGGGGCTGAGTTGACCTGGCGTCGAATCCAGAAATCTAATCTGAGTGCAAACCTAAACTATGTCCTCAATGACTTTGAAGGGACCAAAGGATCACCCGTTGAATTGGATATGTTGCAGGGTCTGACGACTGGGAATAACTGGGTTTGGTCGATAAATTATACTCAAAGGATTGGCAAGCAAATAGATGCTAACATCAACTACGGCGGTAGGAAATCTGGTGATAATCGGACAGTTCACACCTTTTCCGGACAGATGAAGATTTTATTTTAGTCGAGGAGTCGCGAGTAATACACTAAAAGGCTCTCAATTTAACGCTGACTATTTTATATTTGTAATGCACTATATGGTGTGTGAATTAAATATTTAGGTGTATGCGGTTTTCAATATCAATTCTTTTTGTAGCATTTTTATTTCCTAGTTTATTTGCCCAGACTGCTTGGACAAAACTGGATAAGTCAGAAATTGAAAATTTTAGACGAGGAGATAGGATGGTTATTCCAACGGCTTACGAAGCATTCACTTTGGATATGAGTATGCTTAAAAACGATCTTAAGAAAGTTTCTGATAGAGATTTTTCAAAATCAAGACGTAATAAGGATTTAGTTCAGATTCCATTTCCAGATGGCAAGATGGTGACTTTTGATGTGTGGAATGCACCTGTAATGGCTTCAAAAATATCTGCACGATACCCAAGCATCAAAAGCTACAAGGCGCTTTCTGAAGATGGAAAACATGTGATGAGATTCTTGGTTAGTGATGCAGGATTTAATGGCATTATTTCAAGTGATGAGGGAACGATATATGTTGACCCAATTTTCTCAGAAGATATTACAGCATACCAGAGTTACTATATCAAGAACCAAGAAACACCAGATCCATATTGGAAAACCTGTGGGACGCATGACGTTTCTTCAGAACCGCAAGTGACACCTGAAGATGTTTCGCGATCACTTGCAGCAGTGCCAATCAGAACATACAGAATGGCTATGGCTTGCACCGGTGAATATGCATCTATTGTAGGAGGTACTGTTCAAGATGTTCTCGAACAATTTAACTTGGCAGCAATCAGACTTTCACAGATATACGAATTAAACGCGTCTATCAATTTCATGATCATTGACGAGACAGATCAACTTATACATTTGGATCCAATTTCAGATCCTTATTTCTTTCCATCTGAAGGACTTAATCTAATTAATGAAAATAGCGATGCTATAAATAATATCATTGATTTTAATAGCTATGATATTGGACATGTATTTACTAGAAACTGTTCAGATGTTGGAGGAGTAGCCGCACTAGGAAGTGTATGTGGTTTCCAGAAAGCAAGAGGAGTAAGTTGTGTGGGTAATGCAAACATAACGAGTTTTGCAAGTGGTACTATCGCACATGAAGTTGGCCACCAATTTAACGTAGCACATTCATGGAATAATTGTAATCCAGCCGATCCGGATGTTCAAGGTCAACTTGCAGCAGCATGGGCTTATGAACCAGGAAGTGGTTCAACTATCATGTCGTATTCGGGTGCTTGTGGCTCAAACAATACTGGAATAGATGATGATTATTTTTCAGTAGGATCTCTAGTTCAAATGATATCATTTTCAAGAGGAGATATTGCCAACTGTGGTACACAGAGTACTGAAACCAATAATGAACCAGTTATTGATATGCCTTATGAAGATGGATTTTATATTCCAAAATCAACTCCATTTGAATTAAATGCTTCTGCTTCTGATCCTGATGGAGATGTCTTACATTATGCATGGGATCAATATAATCTTGGACCATCTAGTCCTTTAGGTTTTCCAGTAGCAAATGCCCCAAGTTTTATTTGTGTTTATCCTGATGAAGAATCTAACAGATTTTTCCCAAGGCTACAGTGGGTAAGAGGAAATCTGGATAGATCGGTAGAAGTTCTTCCAACATATGAAAGGGAATTAAATTTCAGATTTGTAGTAAAGGATCAAAACTCTTTTGCTACAGCTGCAGTATGGGATGAGGTTGAATTTAACGTAGCGGCAAACTCAGGGCCATTCTTTGTTACTCAACCAAACTTTAATCCTGACAATGCGGTAGTTGGACAAGAATTTGAAGTAAGATGGGATGTCAGTAATACAGATCAAGCTCCAATAAATTGTCAATTTGTAAATATTTTACTTTCTACTGACGATGGAAGAACTTTTGATAAAGTTTTAATAAATAATACGCCAAACGATGGTGAAGAAATAGTAAGAATCCCAAACGCTCAAACAAATGAGGCAAGGGTAAAAGTTGAAGCGGTTGGTAATATTTTCTATGACATGGGAAACAATAGTTTTAGCATTGCTGCTCCAACTGAACCAATTTACATTTATGAATTATCAACCAGCTTTTTTGATGTTTGTGCACCAGCAGTTGTTGATCTGGACATAGAATCTGCATCCTTTTTAGGGTATTCAGATCCAGTTGATTTTAATATTATGACGGGATTACCTGATGGAGTAAATGCTAATTTCTCTGAGTCAACAATTCAGCCAGATGGCTCAACTACATTAAGTTTTGATATTACTGATGATGCAATATCAGGAGAATATATTGTTACACTTCAATCCATCAGTGGAACAGACACAATTCAACAACCAATTTACCTAAATATTACTGCAACTTCATTTGATGACCTGGCTTTAAGCAGTCCATCAAATGGATCATCAGGTGTTGCACAGTTACCTACATTCGAATGGACTCCAGCAATAAATGCTGAAAGTCACATATTTGAATTGGCTACAAGTCCTGCGTTTGGATCATCTACTATTGAATTTAATGACAATGTAGTTGGTGGTTCATATGAACCATCAATATCTCTAGAGAAAAGCACTTTATATTATTGGAGAGTCACTCCAACCAACAAATGTTTGATTGGAGAAACAACGAGATTAAATACTTTCGGAACTGTTGCATTAAGTTGTAAAAATATAGATTCAGAGGATGGAACTAAGAACATTTCTTCTTCTGGCTCTGGTGATTATACGGTATCTAAAGAAGTATTTATACCTGAAGAAGGAGAAGTATCTGCAGTGGCAGTAATGAATGTTTCTGGCGATCACGAGCGTTTTTCCAACCTAGTCTTCACACTAGAAAGTCCAAGTGGAACAGTTATCACTTTGGTTTCAAATGAATGTGGATCTACTTCTGGAAATTTCAATTGTGGATTTGAGGATGCATCTCCGGTTCAAATAGCTTGTCCATTCAATAACATCTACCAACCAGAAGAGCCATTGGCTACTTTTGTTGGTGAAAGCACACAAGGATCATGGTTGTTTAACATTAATGATCAGACAGTAGGTGCAGGAGGTCAATTTGAAGAATTTCGATTACAGATATGTTCTAATGCCACGTTGGATCCTCCGTTCATTGTTAACAATAATGAACTAGGAGTTTATCCTGGATCATATGCTACCGTTTTTAATGAATTCTTGCTGGTTGAAGATGCAAACAATACTGCGGATGAATTAATTTATACAATCGTTGACTTACCAGTCAATGGATATCTTGAATTATTAGGAGAGGAGATTGTTGTGGGATCGCAGTTTACGCAGTTTGATGTGGAAGCTCTAAGACTTAGATACTTTAGCTCAGATGAAACAGCGACTGCTGATCAATTTACTTTTACTTGTATAGATGGTGAAGGAGGATGGATAGATATCACTACGTTTGAAATTGCTATTGACGATTCATTTACATCTGATGTTGAAGATATTGAAGTGATGGTTGATATTAAGGTTACACCAAATCCAGTATTAGAATCAAGTATCATTTCTATCAACAATACAAATGGAAAAGACTACAACTTTAGTCTTACTAATTTAAGTGGGCAAGTGTTCATGCAGAGTAACTACACTGGTGATAACACGATTGAAGTGAATGTGAAAGATTATGCTGCTGGTGTTTACTTTATCAGTGTAGAATCAGCGGGGAATGTGAGTTATAAGAAGATGATTGTGGTGAAATAATTGAGGTAAGTTTCAATAAAAAAAGGCACTAAGCATTCTTGCTTAGTGCCTTTTTTTTGGTCTATTCATTTTGTTCATAGGACTTACGTCCTATGCTGTTGTCTGTCACCGTTTCAGGGTTAGTAGGCTATTCTAGGCCTAGTTTTAGCATCTTGATGAGGTTATTGGAATCTTTAAATTCAATAAAGGGATAAGTAATTTCACTTAAGAAGAGACCGTTGGGTAAAGCGGGTTGCTTTTGTTTTAATTCGATTTCTTGGTTGAGGATCTTCTTAAATTCATCCAAGGACATTTCACTTGTTCCTACTTTCAACAGGAAGAAGATGCAGAGTCTGATCATGCCTCTTAAGAATCTATTACTGGTTATAGTAAATCGTAAGCGGCCATCTTGTTCGTTTATAAATAATTGACAATGCGTAATTTCGCAGAGGGTGTTGTCATAAAGATCAGGTTGCTTACACAGGGGCCTAAAGTCATTGGTTTTTAATATGAGGGCTGTTGCTTCGTGCATCAGATTAAAGTCTAATTTTATCTGATCATACAGTGAGCTGTAATGAATAAGTTGAGGATCCTTATGCCAGTGTAGAAAGTAATCATAGGTGCGCGAGACAGCATGATATCTGCAGTGTTGATCATCAGAGGCTGCAATAATTTCATAAACAGCGATATCGCTTGGTAAGTTTTTGTTGAGTCTAAATTTTAAATCAAACGTAGGGACTTCATCAAGATTGATGTGAATAATGTACTGGCTGGCATGAACGCCAGCATCCGTCCGTCCACAACCCCAAACCTTTATATCTTTTTTACATATTAAAGTAAGCGTTTCTTCAATTACTTGCTGAATGGTATTTGGCGTAGATGTTTGTCTTTGCCAACCGCTGTAGCTTGTTCCTTCGTAGGCTAGATGTATGAAGTATCGCATTTAGAAAATACTGTTGTTAATTTCAATCCATGTCAAAGCTACATGTATAAATGAATAGTAGCTAGTAGAGCTTAAAAAATCTCTTTCCAAGGAATTACAAATGGCAATATAATAACCCAAGCTAGAAAAAAGGAAGCCATTGACTTTGGATAAGGTGATGAGTTCATGATAGCGGGTAAGGCAGCAAAAACCAACCAACTGAATTTATAAATTAGCTGAAAAAGAAATATCAATTTCATCTCGTTTGGATAAAATAAACCTACGATAGAAATTATAAAAATGGCAAACCAAAGTGCTCCGACCAATCTAATTGATTCTGAATATTCAAAAGCACTGGTAAATACTGTTTGCTGGGCAACTTGGGGATAAAATAAACTTGAAATACTTATCCAACCGGCTACTAAGATATTGGCCAGGTACATTATTTTCATTGCTATCATTTTTCAACCATAATTTTAATATTAAGAAGTACATCAGGTAGCATAGATCTAAATTTTCCACCAAATGCTTTTGCAAAAAGGCCTTTTGACAATCCATCAAACCAAACTTCATGTGTAAAAGTTACGATGCCATTTTCAGATATCAGGAAACGCTTAACGTATAAACTACCCAATGGCAACTTTGTCTTAATGGTGTAAGACTTGCTTTCAATGTATTCAACGATTTCAAATTTTGATTTTCGATTTTCCAATGATATTATAATACCATTTGCCCCTAGAATAAAGTCACCATCGACAGAGGCATCCTTAAGCCCACTGTCCCATTCTTTCCAATTTTCCACATCTGTCCAAACGGTCCAAATAGCGTTAGGAGATGCAGTCGTTTTCACAGAATACCAAAAATGTTTATTTGAAGGGAGGTTATCTTGGGTGTTTAGCTGAGGAATCCCAGAAAAAGCCAAAAGTAAGATTGTCAAGCGCATATTTTTTTTTTACAAAAGTGCAGGATAACTCTTTCAATGCACTGCACCTATGTTAACTTTCTTGATTCGGTCCAATATTTTTTTCTAATTCTACTTAATGATTGAGGGGCAATTCCAAGAAAGCTTGCAATATCTTTCAGTGGGACATTGGTCAAGATGCTGTTGTTGTCAGTTATCATTTTTGCGTACCTTTCTTCTGCCGTATTATTCTGGATTTCTTCCAAAATTTGTTCAGTAAAGAATTGTACTTCTTGAACTAATTTTCTTACAAATTCACTCCAATTATAATGCTTCAAAAGGCCAAAGGCATCTTGCTTACTCATTACCCAGACAACAGAATCTTTTAATACTTCAATATTATCATCTGATGGAATATTTTGAGTGAAGCTTCTTTGAGACGTAAAGCAATATGGAGATTCTGTAAAATATTTTGAAACGTCAATTCCATCTTTAAGAAGATAAAATCGAAGAAATCCATCTTCTAAGAAATATAAATTTTTACATATTTCTCCACTTGATAAAATATGGTTCCCTTTTACAAACTCTTTCCGAGTGATAGAGTTTTCAATGAGTTTCCATTCTGCCTCATTGATGTTATTGTATGATAATATATATTTCCTAAATGGATGCATTATATCCGATACAACATCTCTTTTTCATAAAAGTTATGCTTATAGTCAAGAATTTTATTCTTTATGTTTTATTCTTTATGTTTTATTCTTGATTTAGTTATTCCCTCCAAATCCGTTGTTACATCCATCTATGAATATTTCAATAGTGGCTCCCATTTTGGTTTCAAAACCAATTTCTAGGTTTATTTCAATCTGTGAATCATAATCGACAACGGCTCCTGCCCCGATAATTTGGCAAGATTCTATTGCTCCGTCAGTTTCAAAATCAGCTGTTGCATTGGATACTCCAGTAAGTTTATTTGAAGCAGCGTAATCAGTAACACAACCATCGGCAGTACACGGTTCACAATTCACTCCACCGCAATCGATTCCTGTTTCATCTTGGTTCTGAATACCATCGGCACAACTAGGAACTCCATCAGGAAGACAACCTTCGATATAAAAATCATCAAGGTAAACTCTTCTGACATCCGAAGGTGCATCGTTACGGAATCTTAAAGTTGTTGTTGCTGAAAACGGGCCAGTTAATGTCATTGATTCATTATATCTCGTATCATTAATTATATCAGCCAAGTAATCCCAAACCTCAATAGTAGTCCAGGTAGTTCCCCCATCATCAGTGGTTTCTAAAAATAATTTATCTCCATTATTATATCCTAAAGCTAAAAAGCTGAAATCTATCTGAAGTGTTTCATAGCTTGAGAAATTTAATTCTGGTGTGGAAACATTTGAAGAACTTGTATTGTCTCTCAGTCTTGCGCAATAGACGCCTGAGTTGGCATACTGAGCATCATTGATGGTACGTAGACAATCTACTCCACCATCAACCCAAAAGCCCCATCCTGCTTCTAAATTTTCATTGTCTTCAACTACGCAGTTTGATGCAATACAATCGTCAATGATTCCATTACAATCTTGATCAATTCCATCATTGCAAATTTCAAAAGATCCAGGATAGACGTTAGCATCTGTATCATCGCAATCTTCAGTATTTGAAGTACTGCTTGAAGTAGGTGCGCAGGCAATCACTTCATTGGCTTCATCTCCGTATCCATCTCCATCTAAGTCAGCAAAATATCTATTAAATTCTTCACAGTCAGGTAATATTATTGTTTCTGTTTCATCGCAGATTGTAAAACCTTGATTGGTGCTAACACACGCTATATTACTCAATAGGTAACCATCATAAATGATGATATCATCTACATACCAACCATCATATTGTCTTACATCATTTGATCCAAAAAAGAATCTAATATCAACAGTACTATCAGCATATGCCCCAAGATCAATAAAGGTCCTGATGTAGGTATTACTTAAGCCGGTAAAGGCATCTCTGTTGTCAATATCATTGTTGGACCCATCTTCAAGGACACCATTGTATCCGTTTTCAAGCATAGCAGACCCTAGATCTATCCAAGTAGTTCCGCCATCCGTACTGATCTCAACCATCCCTCCATCTCTTCCTTCTTCGGTATCGTAATAATGGTTAAATACAAATGAAGGTGCTTCGTTAAGTAGTATATTTTCTATGGTTAGATATTGTGAATTTTGGGTTGCTGTATTTGGAACAAAGAAAGCTCCTACTCCTCTAAATGGGTTGGATGTATTGTACTCAAAAGCATTTGTTCCTTGTCCTGAAGTTATAAGCCATTCAGAATAGTCATATTCAAAATCTTCATAAACATTAATTGAAGATGTTGTAACTGCAGAGGTTACTTCCACTTCAAAGGCTATTGAAAATAAATCGTTGGGCGCTAGGATTGCTTGTGTTGCAGTAATCGTTCCGTTGCTTTCACTTCCAGAAGTTAAAGTACCAGCCATGTATTCTAGTCCAGTAGGTAATACATCTGTTATCTCGACACCCGTTGCGTTTCCAGTTGCAATATTGGTTGTTGATATGTTGTATTCAAAAGTATCACCTACCGTTACCATGTTTGCCCCAATCACATTGATAGTCATATCTCCGTTACAAGATTCAGGGGTGTCAAAAGCTTCATTTCCATCGGTACGACTTCCAGAAGAACCTTGTGTAGCAGAAACTCCTAATCCCCTCTTTGCGAAAGCATTCCAAATGAGACAATTATTGGCACCACCATATAAAACATCATCTGCTGCCAAAATTGCATCACGACCATTGACAAATCCTGGATTACAAGGTTGTAATTTCATTCCTTCGATTACCAAAGCCATGGCGATATTGTTTCCCCCTACTCCATTGTGAAGATCAGGATCAAAGCCATAAACATTGATTAATTCCCAGGTCATCTCCCACAACATAATCCCCCATACTGTTCCTACTCCATGAGGCACAGACTCAGTCTTAATATCGTCATAAGTATGCTGATTGACTGTCATATCCGTTGAATATGGATAGGTTCTTATGCCATTGGCAGTCGCTGGTTCGTTCACTAAATAAGAACCAACTCCTTTACCTGTTTCTCCAACATCTCCAACTTCAATTGAAGTAATAAGTCCTATATAATCGGACCAACCTTCTCCCATCTGCTCACTTCCACTAAGACAGTTTGAGTTACTAGGTCCTCCAGTTAATCTGATCGATATTCCGTGTCCATATTCATGAGCGATGACACTGTTATCCATATCTGAATCTAACTCTCCAGAATCATTTAGTGTAAACTCTACTTCCACAGAAGGAATCTCTGCTTTGATCAGGTCACAATCTGCCATAGAAAGCATAATTGACGGAATCGTTATTCCAGGATCACTACCTCCCATGCTTATCGGAGCACCAGCTACATTATTACAAATTATTACAGCAATTGCTCCATTATCCTGTGCCTCATTCACTTTAGCAACGAAGGTGCAATTCCCTCTATCTATGACTGCAATGTTTCCAGATATGTCTCCACTGTTGGTAATATTGGTACAAGCTTCAGCTGGTGTTGCCTCTACTAGCTCACCAGAAAATGTTCCAGAGGTCGGTCCAAAATTGGCGCCAGTTGCAAAATATGTTCCTGCAATTCCAGCAGGTGAAGTTACTTCAAAATCAATGGTGGTTCCTACTGTCCAAACATACATCTGCATCCTTGGATTGGACCCATCTGGTGGTGTGGAAAAGTTGGCGTTGTTTGTTCCTGATCCGTCTTGCGCATCAGCGTTTACCATATCGGATTGCGAACCGCCATTACCGTAATTATTTTCTTGAAAATTACCGCTGGCTTCATCAAAACCATACTGGTAAAATATATCGTGTATTAAGTTATTCCAATAAAATAAGTTTACGATTGCAGCGTCTTGATAATCAGCTGGTGAATCAGCTGGATCAAATGGAAATTGAAAATCCAAAGTCGCTCCTCCATCGGGAGAATATCCTCCATTGTTATTGGCATCTCCGTCCTCTACTGCTCTCACATTGTTTCCTCTCGTCACTGTATACTCAGCACCTGCAATTCCATCATCATCATGCCATCCAAAAGGCGAAGCATTTAGAGCTGGATCCCAAGGTGAGGTTTCTATAGTTCTGTCTCCATATAATGGACTGAATAATGGTTCAGCAAAAACTTCGTAAGTATTGGTCATCACGGCGGTGCTTGAATTTCTTGCTTCAGATGGCTTTACTACTTTATGTGTTTTGGCCTTTCCTACAATCATCGGTCTGTAGTGACTTGCGACCGTGTGATCTGCCTCACAATGATCGTGATCAAACTTACATTCAATCGTCCAACTTGTCTTATTGATTAACGCACCTGTTTCCGCGTTGATATGGTATTGCCACCATTTAGAAATATCATCATGAAAGATTCCAACTAACCAAGCAGGAACTAAAATTTCCCCTACCACTTCATAAGTCTTTTCAATAAAAATTTCTTCTTGGGAAATATTAGACATTCCTTTTAACTGAAATTCACTCATTGCTTCCGTCTGAACAAAGTCACCATCAAAATCTAAATCAGCATGCACTGCTGCCTGCGAGATAATTTGGTTTGGATTAAACTCAGCGTTGAAAACAGACTTGGAATACGCTTCCAGGGAAAGGTAATTGTGGCTAGCATATCTCAAGACTTCATCTTGAGTAGCTACAGAAAGGCTTCTATTATAGATAGGGATTCCGTTCCATTGCTGATTGTAATAGATGTGAGTGATACCCTTGGAGGTATATTCATCGGTAACAATTGGGCTAGTGAAGTCAGAAACCTTTAAATCAAAGTTTTCATTTTTATCTTGAAGATATTGATAGGCTGCAGGCACCCATGAGTTCTGGGCGTGCAAAGATTTGGTTGAAATCCCTAAAATACATAGAGATACTACCGCTAGGGTACTAAGATGTTTGATCATAATCGGGTGGTTGGTTGATCAAATCATGCTAAAAACGTTAAAAGGGTGCATGATTTTGCTTATTCTTACCCTCGAAGGTAGAAAATAGGCTGTTCTTTTTATGTAATCCACATTACATATGGTATAAAAATCCTTATTCGTTTATATTTGCATTAGAGAAATTTATAATATGTTAGAAATTGCAGCAATAATTGTACTGGGTATCTTTGCCCAGTGGTTGGCTTGGAGAGTAAAAGTTCCTGCCATTTTACCACTCATACTGGTTGGACTCTGTGTCGGCCCTCTTTCAACATTTTTTACTGGAGAGGAATCCAAGTGGCTTGAGCCAATTTACAATGAGGTAGCAGGGAAAGGTTTATTCCCTGGTAAAACTTTGTTTTACTTTGTCTCCTTATCGATAGGTATTATTCTCTTTGAGGGAGGATTGACATTGAAGCGGACAGAAATAAAAGGTGTCGGACCGGCCATTGGAAAATTGATCAGTCTAGGAAGCGCCATTACTTTTGTGGGTGCGGGACTTGCTGCCAAGTTCATCTTGGATATTCCATGGACGATTGCATTTCTATTCTCAGCCTTGATTATTGTCACTGGCCCAACTGTAATTGCACCAATCCTTAGAAATATACCTCTTAAGAAAAATATATCCACAGTCTTAAAGTGGGAAGGAATTTTGATTGATCCGGTGGGAGCTTTAGTTGCCGTTTTGGTTTTTCAATTTATTACAACGACGGGTGGAGATAACTTTACGGTACATGCACTTTCTCAATTTGGAAAAATTCTATTAATTGGGTTTGTCCTTGGATTTGTGGCCGCATATGGTTTGTATCAGATGATCAAGCGTAAGTGGATTCCACACTACCTTTTGAATCTTTTCACTTTGGCCTTGGTTATTTTTGTTTTTGTAGGATCAGATATGTTGGTACATGAGTCAGGACTTTTGACAGTTGTGGTGATGGGTCTTGTGCTTGGGAATATGGATGTACCAAATCTTAAAGAAATCCTAGAGTTCAAGGAGGCATTGAGTATTTTATTAATCTCAATTCTATTTATTCTCCTTTCGGCAAATATTAACCTGGAGGATTTACAATTGCTATTAGATATCAAGTTCTTGATTCTGTTCTTAGTGGTTATTTTAGTTATTCGTCCTATTGCAGTATTCGCTAGTACTGCAAATTCTGAGTTGACCAAAAATGACAAGTTGTTTATTAGTTGGGTTGGACCAAGGGGTATTGTTGCAGCGGGTATTGCCTCACTGTTTGGTCTTAAGTTGACTGAGCTTGGCGTTCCATATGCAGAAATCATAACCCCGACAGTATTTATGATTGTGCTGGGTACCGTATTACTGAATGCAACAACGGCAGCCTTGGTAGCCAAGATGCTAGGAGTAACTCTAGATACCAGCAATGGAATTTTAATGGTGGGTGCGCACAAAGCATCTAGATTGATGGCAAAGTACTTAATAGACAATGGAAGAACCGTTGCTTTAGTTGACAACAACTTTACCAACATTGAACTGGCGAAAAAGGCAGGCATCACAGCCTTCCACGGCAACATATACTCTGATGACTTGGTGGATAATATCGAATTGAATGACATGGGATTCTTAATGGCCATGACTTCAAGTAACGATGTAAATAAATATATCCTTGAACGTTACTCCAAGCTGTTTGGTGAAAATGGAGCGCACAGATTGGTTTCTGGTGACGAGATGAAAGATCCAACCAACAATCCAGAAGCAGGTTTATTCTCTCACACTGATGATTATATTAACTTTAGTGAGGTAGCCAGAGATTATCCAGACTTCCACGAAGTACCAATTTCTTCAAAAGACGAATACAAGGAAGTTATCACCAAGTTGCATGCTATTGAAAGAAGCATTCCGACCTTTGTCAAAAATGCAGATGGTACTTTAGGAATTTTAGGTTCTTATTCTGAAAATACGGAAGTATCAAGTGGCAGTGCATTGATCTATATGGGTAAGAGGGTTGATGAGTTGCATGTCGCTGCAGAAGAGGAAGAAGAATAGGTTTTTCGCTAATAGCGGTTGTTGATAATTGGAGATTTGTCGTTGTCCATTTTCTTGACTTGATGCATATCTTGACACTCTGCGAAAATGGTTGGGTGATGATCTTTTTTCGAGGGGTTTTACCCCTCGTT
>JAULCF010919008.1:0-17710 GCA_032361265.1 Devaleraea mollis | reverse complement strand
TTTCTGTCAATTGCGGTTAAATGCGGGCTTCAGGGCTCAAAGTTAGTGTTATTTAATGTTGATGACAAAAAATGTCAATGATATGAGCCCTAGATACGCTTATTTTTTATTAGTTTTGGGCTGTGGCGAAGATTGTGTACTACAAACCATAAGTGAATTGCAAGTATAGCGACTTGCATTAATGCGAAGATCTTAACAAATAACTAACCCGATAAGTTGTAGCAAATTATCAGAGAGCTTTGTAATTAAACAACTAAACTGAAGTTCGAACTTTAATGGCAGTATCGAATTTTATACTGTTAACTTCAAGAATGGAGTTATATCTATCTTGAAGAACTTCTCTTTTAGAAAAATAGTCATCTAAGTTTAGCTCTACTGAGCGCCTAATGTCCGATACTGAAGAGGCTTTGATAGCCTCTTCAATTGAAATGTTTGGTAAGCCCATTGCTTCTGCCAACTCGCGTGTCCTCGAATCATGATGCACCCAAACGGCGGGTGTACCAGCCTGCCAAGCAACCATATTTCCGTGAAGTCGCAAACCAGTACAAAAAGAAAATGATGCGCAGTCCTCCATCCACTGATCGACCGCGAAATAATAGCGCATCCTAGTCGCTAGAAATGACTTAAACCTAGCGATCTCAACATCCGGGCACATATGCTGCCTCCATTGTTCGGAGAAGTTTTCAGGTTCACCACCTCCAGAATAGGCGTTTTCTCGACGTTTATACTTAATGAGTGGTTCGACCGACTGCTGTACTAATACGCCTGCGCCATCGATACACCAGTTCATGCCCTTTCGCTCCATCGCAATCTTGTCTAAACTTGCCGGCCAGGCTTCATCCTGAACAACCATAAAAGACTCAATTGGCCGCTCCCAATTAGCGTTGAGAATCTCTCCCAACAGCGGATCTTTATTCAAAAAATTTGATGGGCACCCAGTAACGACAGTATTTTCTACTCCATAACTCGAAAGCACTCGCTGAGTAAACTCCCCTCGCACCCCGATCCTTAAGCATCTCTCTCGACAAAGGTCCAGCAACCTAACGACCGACGGGTGTAAATCAAAGCTCTTTTTTTCAAAGTTATCGGCTTGCGCACCCAAGCCTAGGAAGACAAGCGGCAGATCTACTCGTTCTAAAAAATCTACGAAACTCGTGAAATCAGCATTCTCCCTCACGAAGTTTGCCGACGGAACAACTAAAACTCTGCAAAGTCTGCGTGTCTCGGATATATCCCAACTTAAATCCTCGCCGACCAAAAGAGTTTCCTCTAAGATGGAGTCATGGACTGCTTTCTGAAATAGCAAGTTTCCTGAGTTCTGACCAATTGATCGGAGCAGCTCATCGGTATTTTTAAGGTAGGTATTTGCTATGTAGCCTCTGCTACCCAGCAATGCGACTTTCTTCATTTCATTACCTAGTCTGGCGTAAATATCTTTATAATTAGGAAAACGCAACCATCTCTCAAGCTGAGCTAAAAGATCGCTTCGTACCATACTCTATTGACGCTATTACGTCGGTAAAAAGAGGCATAAACAAGAACGATATGGCTAACAGTCACCCGCAGTTATAACTTCACTATACGCAACATTATAGACCGGGATTTTTGATCGTTGAAGATAGTCTCGTAGCTCATCGCGACTAGAATATCGGCCGACCATTTCTGGTAGGACCTCATTTACATTATACAAAGTAAATACAATCTCATTATTAACCCCGTCCTCAACGTCAATTAAATAAGCCATAACACGAACCTTCCCGTCAGACGGGTCGCGCTGATATACGGCAAGCGGACGGTCGAGAGAAAAGCCGTCTACGGTATACACCCCCCATATTGCTGGAGGATGCGAATCAAAATGCGACGAGCATTTACTCGGGTCCGCAAAAATGCCAAAGTTAAAATGCTGGGGCTGTACCAAGTAGTTTAAATACCCTGAGTTCGCCAAGTGATTCGTCAAATGAGGGACGCCGGAGGATCCGCTATCGCTAATTAGAAGTAGGGCTTGATCTTTAGGCCTGTGATCAAGGTGGACAGCCTCTCGAAGATTCAGTTTGAGGGTGCGAATAAAGGCGCTCTGCGACTCCATTCTCAAATCAAAATTAGTCGCTTTGCCCCAACTTGCGAGCATCAGAAATAGCATTATGAGCACCGCTGGTAAATTACCGCCCTCGTCTACGCTACTGTCAGCATTTCTTATTCGCAATAGAATCGAACGCAACCAACAAAGTACTGCGGACACACCGACGGCAATTGATATCCAGAAAAAAAACTGCCAAATAAAGTAATATCTATGGGTGACTAGTGGGTTGAGGTTCTTGTAAGTAAGGGCATACGGCACAAGCGACCACAAGAGCCCAGAAATCACAACGCAGAATGAGCTCCACTGAGCACCGCCCTTAACTAAGCGGCGGACTGTACCCTCAGAGCTATTTCGTTTTGTTAGCGAAAACATACCTTGCTTAATGAGACAGAACAAACCAGTAACGAAAAAAACTAGCAACGTAAAGTCCCAGAAAGGAAATGGTAGCGCCGGCTGAATTACTTCAAAACTGAGCGTCCATAGGTTTCTTAGGTTTTCAAAGAAGTCATCTACGGAAATCACCCCCTTCCTCGAAGCCCCGAGCTCGCCGAGTGCTACTGAAATCATAGCTACGGTCGCTAAAACAAAGGCAAGAAAACGACGAACTAAGCTAGTCGGGCCCCAAGTAGCCGAAACGACTAAAACGATAGGGGCTGTAACGACGCTGGAAGGCTGAGTTTCAGCCATCAAAATATAAACGCAGAATAAAATGAATGGGTCAATGGCTGTCAACTTATTCTGCTTTAGAAAGAAACAGATTAGCCAAATAGATATTAAGGTGAACAAAACATCTCCCGCGACATATGAGATGTTAATGCCGATGGGGATATGCCAAATAGACAATATTAGAAAAGGCATTACTGAAGCGAGCATAGCTAACCCCAAACTAGCATCGTAATAATCTCTCAATACCTTAAACAATATTAGCGCTGAACCACAAAGATAAACACAGACGATAAAAACCCTTGCGAGTTGCGGGCTAGCATATAAAGCGATATGAAATAGAAAATCCTCCCTAAACGAGTTGAGGTATTGAACTACACCAAACCAGTCTTTGTGAGCGTACATCGACGAAGACCACATTTGTGCACTGTCATCATGCAAGAGGCCGGCAAAGTTGAAAGACACTATAAGGTTTGGTAAGAGGACCAAACAAAATACAGCGGCCATGTATCGACGTTCATTAGTATTCATACTTGTTCCAGTATTAGGCAAGAACGTTAAATCTAGGATGCGCTGAGCACTTTAATAGAATTTTTTATGACCCACTCGATATCATCGTTAAGCTCAAGAAAAAGAGGCAGTCGAACCAATCTCTCAACGATATCTTCAGTTACCTTTAAGTCTTGCGAAACGCGACCGTACTTCAGGCCAGCCGGAGAAGAGTGAAGAGGAACATAGTGAAAAGGCGTCATTATATTTCTCTCCTTCATTTCCGCAATAAAGTTTTCTCGGTCTCTAGGTGACGGTAATAGCAGGTAAAACAAATGTCCGTTGTGTTTGCAATCTTCTGGAATAAAAGGAAGTTGTACGCCTTTTTCCTGAAATACCTTGTAAGCCGATTCGTATAGACCCCACAGCCGCAGACGTTCTTTACAAATATCCTCAACGTTCTGTAACTGACCATATAAGAAAGCCGCGCTGAGCTCACCGGGAAGATAAGAACTACCTAGATCAACCCAAGTATACTTATCAACCTGACCTCTAAAAAAGCGGCTTCGGTTAGTGCCCTTTTCTCTGATAATCTCAGCCCTTTCTTTCAGGCGCGCATCATTAATTAACAATGCACCACCTTCACCGCAAGTGATATTTTTTGTTTCATGAAAAGAAATAGTTGATAAATGACCGATTGAACCAGCCGGAGCACCTTGGTATTCCGACCCTAACGCCTGCGCCGCGTCCTCAACTAACCATAAACCATGACGATCGCATATAGCTTTTAACGTATTTAATTCAGAACAGACCCCAGCGTAATGCACGGTAAATATAGCTTTTGTCTTAGCTGTAATTGCTTGTTCAACAAGCTTTTCATCCATATTTAATGTGTCTCGACGGATATCCACGAAGACAGGTATACCCCCTCTGAGCACGACTGCGTTAGCAGTAGAAACAAAGGTATAACTTGGCATTATGACCTCATCGCCAGGTTGGATATCGGTCAAGATCGCCGCCATCTCGAGCGCCGCAGTGCAGGAATGTGTAAGTAGAGAAGCAACGCAACCGACTTTACGGTTTATCCATTCCTGACACTTCTCCGTATAAAAGCCATCCCCAGAAAGCTGCAACCTTTCTACAGCGTCTTCAATGTACTCCAATTCCTTTCCGACAAGTGCGGGCCTGTTAAATGGGATACTCTTTAGTGCCATTGTTACTCTATATTGACCAATTTCTATACACGAAGAGTATACGTTGAAGAACAGTAGAACCGTTAGCTACATAAGCACTAATCATCATGATCTAAGCCGTTAATTTTACGTTTCATTTTGTTAATCATATAAATGGACGCCTTATGTGTGAGGTGACCATAGTCAAATGATGTTATCGAATCAGCTTCCGACCCTAACTTTGCTAAACACTGCCGCTCCTTACTAATACAAAACTCATCAACCGGGCTTAAGAAACTTATGGTTTTTTCTCGAGCGGCTGATTTAAGATAATTATTTAAACTAAACGTTGAATCATCGGGTTTCAACAAAAGCCGCCCATAGAGTTGGAACTTATATTCTGTCTCAAACAGTTCTGTCTTGAGCTTATTCGGCAGCCCAGAAGGGTTTTTCATCTCATCCCATCTTGGCAGAGGCCCGTACAAAAACACCTTTTTTCCGCTAATCTGCAGGTGGTTTTCTATGAACGAAATCACTTGGTCAATGTGCTCGGTGTTGCGATATCGACCGCCGACAATAATTACTTCAGGGTCAAGTAGCTCGATTTCATCTAAGACCGAAACAAAGACTCGATTGCATATAGCGTCAGTATGAGGAAGGAATGGGAGACAGGAATCAATAGTGCGCTGAGCCAATGAATCTCGACCATAATACCTCACCAACCCCGGAATGACGGACGCCATATTAGAGTCGCCAATCACCAATACTTTCTTCTTACCCTCCTTTTCATGAAATTGACAAGCCTCAAAATTCGACGTATTTTCTTTTGGAAGCCAACATTTAGGGTGGGCGTTGAAATGTAGCTTATAATTCTCTCGATCATTTCTATGCCAGTAGAGGTAATCCACCAAGCCAGCATACTTTTTATCTCGAAAAGCCCATCCTTCGGTTTTTAAAGCGGAAAAGAGTACTATTAGAATAAAAAATAACATTGCAAAATTTATAAGTGAAAATTTCTTAAGACTAATGATGGAGGACTTTCGCAGAGGCTGTTCTATAAAAAAGTAAGAGGTCGTGGCAAACCCAAACGAAACTATTATAAAAAACACTTTGCTCGAGTTCGTTATCATTCCACCATCGAGCTTGGAAAATGCAAATATTGGAAAGTGCCATAAATAAAATCCGTAAGAAACTAAGCCAATAAAAACAAAGATGGGTAGGCTTAACAGCCTTGTTACTAGTTCACCAGGCGATGCAAACGCAATAATCATTACCGTTCCAACTACTGGCAATAGAGTCCAATAGGAGGGGTGGGTAGTCTCACTGGAAAATGCAGAGAGAGATATGAAAATAAACAATAGCCCTAATTTAGGGAAAATTGAGTTCAGCCGCCGTGCTTCAAATCGGCCATATTTATATTCAAAACTAGCAAGCATTGAGCCCGCACCCAATTCCCATGCTCGTGTTGGGAGCATATAAAAAGAAAACTGCGGAAGGTTTGCGCTGGCATTGATGGCGAAAAGGAATGACGAAAGACATACAGAAGAAACGATAACTAACAGCCAATTTTTACGTACTTTTAAGATTAGTAAGATCATGATCGGCATGACAATATAAAATTGCTCTTCTACGGATAGCGACCATGTATGTAAAAAAGGCTTCAATTCGCTTGCCGTATCCCAGTAATCTATTTGATGGTAGAACCATGCGTTAGAGATGAATGCGAGAGATGACAGTATTGACCAAGAGTATTCAACGATATCATGAGGTAGTAAATATTTGTAAGCAAACGGCAAAGAAACAAGCATCACCACCAACAAGACAGGAACTATTCTGCGCAGCCGGCGCTCATAAAAATTAAAATACGAGAAATCTCCATTGTTTATTTCTTTTATTAAAAGTGCCGTAATCAAGTAACCCGAAATCACAAAAAATATATCAACCCCAAAGAATCCAGAAGACAGAAAATTAGAAGAGCCAAAGAGACTTATGCCCGCGTGGTAAATCACTACTGCCGCTACGGCAATAGCTCTCAGACCATCAATTTCAGAACGATAAAAACTTTTTTTCATGCTCATTGTCTATTTTTTTGACACTAAAGTGTTATTCGTCGGTCAGGTTAAAGCTTTCGACTATTAAATTCGATAAACAGAAAAAGAGTTTTGGCATCATTCAATAAGTAAGCTCATAATAAAACGCCATTTATTACTGCGCTAAATGCAGACTGCATAACCGGCATAATGGTAACATCTGGCTGATCACAGAGCTCTAGCCGATTGGAGAGAGTGAACTGACAAGCCAAGTCGTTTAAGGTGAAGTCAATTTTATTTTTATGTTATCTGGGCTAAAACAATAATGATCAAAGAATTTTTTAATCACGGCTACATCTTCTTATCAATTTTTTTTCAGGTCGCCAGCCAGCTAACGATGAAGTGGAGGATGTCATCTCAGTCTCTTGATGAGAACCTATCTATTCAAGAGAAGATAGCATTCGCATTCGGCATGCTTTTCGACCCGTTCATCTTATTGTCGGTACTCCTGACATTATTCAGCGGACTTTCTTGGATTATTGCGATGACAAAATTTGAAGTCAGTTACGCATTCCCATTTACCTCGCTCGGTTTTGTCGCCGTGCTTGTACTTTCATATTTTTTTTTAGGCGAGCAACTTTCTTTAAATAAAGTCTTAGGAGTATCGATGATTGTTCTGGGAGTATTAGTAGTGAGCAGGGCCGCGGCCTAACCAAAGTTCTTCAAAAACTTTTCACTCAATAGATAGATTATCAAATACTATCGAGTGAAACGATGATAAACGTCAATAGGTTTTCGAAAGCTAAATCCGAGTGATGAATACAAATTTAACACTGCTAAATTGCTTACGGAAATTGAACTTTCCACTTCTCCATACTCTTTAATCACCATTTCGCATACGGGCGTCCAAAAATATTTCGCTAGACTGCGCCCTCTCACAGACTCGCAAACAGCATGCAATACGAGCTTATTGTTATCGACGGCAATAAAACCACCTAATTTATTTTTGTATAAAATACAAAATACTTTTCCGTCTGCGAAAAGTTGGCGCAACCATTGGTCATAGCGATCATCGGCCAGGTCTGAATCTAGACTGAAGTCTCGATGGAATCTCCCATGAGAAAAGGCGCGATAACTGACATTTAGGACCTCATCCACACTCATATTTTGAGTAACTACGACATCTTCTGAATAATATCCCCTTAGACGCTTAGTCGCACAGTAAGGCTCTATTAGAGTATCGCAGTAATAAAAACCGTGCTCGGATAGAATTTTTTTTGGCAACAGAGGGTCTACTTTTATTGTGTAGTGCCCCGGCACTTTAGTTGCCAAGTCCAGAGTTTTCGCTGAGAATTTTAGAACTTCAAAGCAATCTATTCCAAAAATTTTCGTATCCCACGGCGCAGATTTAAAGTCTTTAGCGTTCATACTCAAATGTTGTTTCGTTGACTATATACAGTGGCCTTTTTTTGGTTTCGTCAAAAGCTTTACCCAAGTAAACACCGAGAACGCCAAGAATACTAATTATTATGCCTCCGAGGAAATAAAGAGAGACTATAAGACTACTCCAACCGGTAATTGGTGTGTCATAAAAGAGGGCCCTGTAAAAGATATAGCCACCACTAATAAAGGAAAGTAACGAGACTAAAAAACCAAGATTTATCGCCAGCCGTAGCGGCTTATCTGAATAGGCGATGATAGTCTCGCTCGCGAGCTTCCAGAGTTTACGAAAAGTATAAGAGGTTTCCCCCGCAAACCTCTCATCATGTTGTACAGAAATACTCGCAGTGGGGAAACCCATCCAGCTCATGAGCCCCCCAAAAAAACGAAGTTGTTCATTCATATCACCCAAATTAATAACAACTTTTCGCGAAATAATTCTATAGTTGCCTTCCTCAGCATCGTATTCCATCTCAGACAGATAACTGAACGCTTTATAAAAAAGCCCAGATATGAACCTTTTCATAAAAGGGTCTTTGCGCTTCCCTCTTCTTGCGATAACCACATCATAACCCTCAAGAGCCTTTTTATAGAGGCGAGGTATCTCTTCTGGCCGATCCTGAAGGTCACAATCCATCACCACAACCCAGTTACCTCGGCAAAAGTGTAACCCCGCCGTTATTCCATAATGTTGCCCAAAATTTCTGGAAAACTGAATACCTCTGATTCTAGAGTCAAACTTCGCATGCTGATTAATAAGTGCCCATGACCCGTCGCCACCACAATCCTCTACCAAAACAAGTTCGTAATGCGGTGTAATACCTTCAAGCACATTTCGTAACCTTTCTAGCAACTCATCGATACAGTCCTCGGCTTTAAACACAGGAATGACTACCGAAATTTCAGGCACATCAATTAACCCAGATGCCCCTTCATCCAACTCGCGACTATTGGTTGTATCGTGTTTATGCTTGTTACTTTCTTTACTCATTATCATTGCTTTGGTTTCGCACTCCATAATTCCTTTAGGTTCCTTAAGCATAACTAACCTAAACATTTATTATTAAATATAAGGACGCTAAAAATCCTGTGGGGGAAGACAATTTTAAAAATTTTACGGGCACTTTGCTACCACAATACAACTACCACCGAACCTCATTTTAATTTTCTTTTCCAGACGGCGAATTTCATCTCCCATAAGCCAGTTCGTTATGCGAGTTACGAGGCTATTGTTTAAGGAGTGGTCCTCTGATACTGATTTCGAGCCATTGTTTTTATCGTCACCAGCCAGCCCCAGCCGAAAAGGTATTGAGCGCAATAATAAGATAGGTATTGGTAGAAACCTGAAAATATAAGATGAAAACTCGACCTCAAAACCCGCCTTAGTTAAAAGGTGCTCCACACTGCTAGTCGTATACCTTCTGAAATGACCCGCTGACACATCCTCCTTCGACCATAAAAACTGATAAGCTGGCACCGTGATGTACAAACGCCCATCGTCGCTTAGCAGAGAACGAACTTTCTTTAAAAAATCCACATCATGCTCGATGTGCTCTACAACGTCGAATAGGCCAACCGCAGGCAACGAGCCCTGCTTTAAATTAGCAGTTTCGGTAGTCGCACAGATTACATTTTCAACACCTCTCTTTTTCGCGTTTAAGGCCCCGTCAAGTCCCGGTTCAACAAGTGCAACGTTATACCCAGCTCCAGATAACCCTAACGAGACGAAACCATTTCCGCCGCCGATATCAAAGATTGTGCCGTTATTCATCGGAGGATAGGAGCTAACAACCGACGATATACAGTTGTTTCGGTGATTAAACCAGAATGACTTACTCTCAACTTCGTAACAACTCACGTTACCATCAGAGGGATATGAAATCGCCACGTCTTCAGTAGCGTGCCAAATACCATCATCACCCAGCTCTAAGCCAGAACTTATTTCTTTAATATCAATCATTGCTTTTGTTAACCGGTGATAAAAATTATTTCTGGAAGCTGCTCTGTAAGGTTATCCCGTAATGCTAATTGCTCATTTGAGAGTTCATTTTTTAGTACGTAAAATGCTGGTTTTAAAACCATTAGTATTGAGAAGATTGATTAAAAATCAACACCACACAATTCTCTAATAACGAACCCCTCAGAGTATCTATTCGCCAACTCACTGAACGAACTCCATTGACTACCCAAAAAGCTGCTCCCCTTAGAGAGCAAGATAGCGTCAGCCAGAGCGTAAAGGAGTTGATCCTTTGATCGATCGAAAACAGCCCTATCGATATAGAAAACATTGTATTTCTCTTCCATAGAAAAAGCCTGATAGGCTTCAGGATTGTCCGCGGCCACAAATACGTTTAAGCGCGTGCCCTGCTTTAAATGACTATCGGCTATTTCTCTAGTTTTATCAATAAATTTTCGAAAATGGCTCGCCTGCCTCCACTTTACGATCTCTTCATGACTATCTTGCAACCAGTTGTGCTCGCCGTCGTGGTCGCTCTGCTCTTCTTCTTTGGCCCCCTGCATACGAATATGAATGGACAAATCAAAATCGATGTTAACGAATGGCGCTAATAAATTTTCAACATCTTTGGACGGCTTCAAACTTTTCAAAAATTTATTTTCAGTAGCCCAATCGGCCGAAGCATAATTTAGCACGTAGGCTGACCGCACATATATGTCTTTGTCAGTATCAATGTTTATAAGGGCACCCTTGCATGAGTCATCTCCTAATTCCATATAGTTATACTCATCAAAACAGGCTAAAACTTCAGCTTTAGGCAGTTGAGAGATGACAGGAAACCTTTGATCGCTAAAGAGGTCCATAAATTCACAGCGACAATGCTCATCCGGATGCCAAATGACGATTAGCCGCCGACCGAGCTGTTCGGCTAAGACCGCGGCACTACTTAAAGCTCGGAGCCTATTTCCTAAACCGTGCTGCACATCGATAATTACCTTTAAGCCTGTATCGTGTTCGACGGTTTTAGCTCCGTCCTCAGTCAAGGCGGAAAACCCTGCATTTGTTCTCAATAAGTTCAAATCGCATAGTTGTTCCGCCGTAAATATAGAAACAGTCGACACCGTATTGTTAAAGATACAAATATCGGTTTTTCTACAATCACCAGTTTTGACAACTTGCGTGGTCTCGTCATCAGTAAGCAGCTTCTCTGACAGACCAAACGGAATTCCAGCTTCAAACTCTGAAGTCAAAACCTTTGCCAAGCGAGGCATATCTTCGAACTTTCTGAAAAATTTATATTTATATCTTTTTAAAAAATAGATGGCTGCATAAATTGAAGCGTCATCATGAACAAACACTGGGAGCGTAACTTCTTCTGAAATTTTCGTAGCAAAGGTTGCGCGGCCCTCACCAGTGAGAGCGTAGTCACAAAGCAAACCAAAGTTCCAGTGATCCCATATGTTTGAAAGATATTTATTTCTAATATTGTGATACACGTGAGGTTCGACGACTGACAAAAACTTTTTTTTATTGAGCTTTTGATGCCTAGTGCGACTGTCTGCCTCCTGATGAAGGTGATGAAGAGATTCGTTTTTTAAGAACAACTGAGTCATATTTGACTCGTTCAATCTCTGATATAGATTTGAGTCATCCCATCCGTAGGTTTGAATACTCTCATTATAGTAGCCGATACGCCTTAAATCGGACTTGAATGCTCCAAATGACCCGTTAATGAAAATTTGACTTTTATCGCCCCGATCTAGTGCGTCACGATAGTGCCCCCTAACATACTGCTTCTTGGCAAAGCTATTCTGAGTTAAAAAATATTCATTTGTAGTAATATCAGCGTCAAACTTAAAGATTTTTTGGTAGGAAGCTATCATCAAACCTAAATTGAACGCGCGAGTTAAACACCACTGTTCCTCATTATCTACCCTTACCACGATAATTCTAGGGTCATTAATACGAGAGAGTGTCTCTGTTACTTTCA
Source organism: Devaleraea mollis (assembly GCA_032361265.1). Taxonomy (NCBI): domain Eukaryota; phylum Rhodophyta; class Florideophyceae; order Palmariales; family Palmariaceae; genus Devaleraea; species Devaleraea mollis. The sequence goes on along the minus strand of JAULCF010919008.1, from coordinate 5,889 downwards.
TCACAGAATTCCAATCAACAACAATAATTTCATTTACCGGAAGTAGCGTCCAACTCTGAACAGCCTCAAGCAAATTTTCATTGCGATTCATACACGCGGTTACAATGGAAAAACCCAGTTTTGCAATGGTTAATTCGTCTTTACGCTTTACGGAGTCTGTTGTTAGATCGGAGCTTGTTACTGACCGTGATTTAGCAACAAGCCGAATAACCGAATTATGGATAGCCGCAATTACTCTATTACCATCGCGGCAGTCTACCTTGTAGGCGTTCATTTTCCATCTATCGAATTGGAAAATGACACCGGCAATCGCCTTAGTGTAATTATAAAAAGCTGAATTCTTCACCGAAAAATTACCTATTAGATTGGAACTTCAATTATGGGTAAAACGAACCCCAAGATATCTATATGATCAACAGCGATCGCATGAGTTAACGGCACCTAACATTAGGGCTCCTTTTTTAATCGCTCCCTCAACCCACCTAAAACATTTCTTAAGTGAGCACATTCATTTTGTGATGATTTTAGCGCATCTCTAGAATTCTTCAGCATAACCTTAATATTTTCGGTCTGCTTACTCAAGGAATTCATCTCCGACCTTAGTAAGGAGCGCGTGCTATTTAGCTCTTTGCTCTTGGAACGAATTTCTTTTCTATATTGTCCAATTAGCCCTTTTGCGCTGTCCAGTTCATTAGACAAAAGCCGTACTTTGCGAAGCGCTGCGACTGTCTCTCGATTATTCTGCAACCCAGTCCCCTTACTTTCAAGTAAGGCCCTAAAATCGAGGTGATTATTTTCAAGTACAACTTTGCCTCGCTCCGCTTCTTCCGACGAACTATTTCGGCTGGATAAAACTTGAGTCAAATCAGAAAACGAATACCCCATTCTATTTACTCTATCTACCGCCAAATAGTCTAGGTACTCGCTTAGTAATGCATGTTGCACTGGATCGGTTAGTTTATCCATCCATAAATCAGCATGCGATATATCTGGACGAGTTTTGGAGTTAACAGTTTTTTGGTCACCGTAAATCCAAGTTTTAGAGTTATCATAATTAATGCAACCCAAGTCTTTCTCAACCTCTAAAAACTGCTGCAAAGAAATAATTTCAGCTTCAGGGTTGGAAACAAGGTCTTCGTACGTTAATTGATAAACGTTATCTAATGTTGAGAAATCTTTAAGCATAAATTCCGCACCATCCACGAGATCTCCTCGATAGCCGTAAAGCTTCTCAATGTCACTCCCCACCCATGTGCTAAGAATTGAAGAAAGAACCGCCAAAGGGTTCCTCCGAAGCAGAATAAACTTAGCCTCGGGAAAAATAGATCGTAACTCATCGAATATGAGATAATATCGTGGTGTTTTATCTAAAAATTTTACGTCGTCTGCGCCCGTTAACTGGTCTGAGTAAAGTTTGAGAAAGGGCTCTCTAAGTTCATCAAAGTACTTTTTCTTGGCAGAAGAGCCTGAATTACTCGCATCAGATAGAAAGTCTACGACACCCTTTTGAGCAAGTTCATGATCATAATCGCTGATTAAGGCATTTTCTCTAAATATGGACAATGGATGCAACATCAGCCAAGGTTCAGACTTTGTCACAATTTTCGCATGCGTACCTAGCATTTTTTGCAAAAGCGTGGACCCACTCCGCGGCAGCGAAATGAGAAATATTAACTGATTATCTTTCAAAATCGACGACCGAACATTGCATGACCTTTCAATGGGAGATGGGGACCCTTAAATGAATAATTCAAAAGCGGTCAAAGAAACAATGAGAAGCTTTTAATTTTATTTACGTCGAAGATAGATAAGTATTCGGAATGTAATCTTTCTCTGGCATCGAAGTACTTACTTGAATCAAATTCAACCATATTTTTAATTTGCGAAATCGAATCAGCCTCGACAGCTGATTCTACTGACATATTTGGTAACCCCATACACTCCACTAATTCCTTTGTCCTAGAGTCGTGATGCAGCCATACAGCTGGTGTGCCGGCTTGCCATGCCATCATATTTCCATGCAACCTCAAGCCCGTACAGAAAGAGAACGATGCGCAGTCTTCCATCCATTGATCAACACTGTAATACAGTCTCATTCTAGTTGAAACAAAAGATCTAAATCTCGAGGCATCTATATGCGGTGCTAGATGTGCGCCAACACGCTTGGGGAAATCATCATCTCTGGTTTCTCCGCCAAAACGATTTAAACCTCTCTTAAACTTCAATAACGGTTCGACTGACTGCTGAACTACCACCCCAGCACCATTTATCGCCCAATCCAATAGTTTCCTCTCAATTTTTAACTTTTGAGAGTTACCGGGCCATAATTCGTCTTGCGCAACCATAAAGGACTCGACACCATCATCATTCCACCTTTGCTCAAGGACTTTCCTAAAGTCAGGACTGCGATTGAGAAAATTCGACGGACAACCTATTACGGTCGTATTCGTCATATTATAACGTTCGAGAAGCTCTTGCGTGAAAACACCTCTGACACCAACCATCTTACTGCGCTCTCTACACAGATCTATTAAGCGAAGTATTGAGGGGTGAAAATCAAAATCCTGCTTACTGAAATCAACTGCTTGGGCACCTAAACCTAAAAACACTAATGGCAAGTCAACCTTATCCATAAAGTCCACAAAACTAGAAAAATCCGCATTCTCTCTGATGAAATTAGCGGAGGGCACTACCAATACTCTGCAGCGTTCCTGAGTTTTCTGAATATCCCAGCCCAGCTCCTCTCCAACTGAAATCGTTGGCTCGGCAATTGCATCAGTAACCGCTTTTTGAAATAGCAAGTTACCGGTATTCTTACCGATCGAGCTAAGTAGATCATCTGTTGTCTTCAAGTAACTATCACGAACAAGTCCGCTGGTACCTAACACTCCGACCATCTTACTCTGTGGATTATTGTTATCTCCTTCAGGCACAAATTTTTTCTTTATAACTTGCATATATTTTTTACCAATAAGTTTTTCACTCACGTTCGACCTTCGATCTATTACGGAAATCGAAATTGTCATTTTCGCTACTGTTCAATGTCCTTCAAGGAGCGGCCAAAATCAAGTGCACATAAAAAATTCGATACGCATTTAATAAAATAGACGTTTACGGTACCTGTATCCTGTAGAGACTCAATCAGACGCTTGCATCCTGACTTCACCATTGTGCAAAACACTGAGCTCCTGTCTTAAGTCAACAATCCCCGATGCTAAGCGATCTCGTTTCGAGATCACTTTAAAAGCGCATGCGTCCACAATTCTGACCATAAAATCATACCCTCCTTCATGATGTCTTGAGACTCCGCAGTTCATAAAATAGTCAGAAGCAAGCAAGTTGCATTGGAATGACCAGCTTACTAGCACTCTTAAACTATCTTTATCTACATCGAAAAGCGGCTTTCCCGAAGAGTGAAGCGAGCCCTCGGAAATTATTGCTCCGGATATCCCCTTAATTTTCATACCGAACGAAATTTTATCCACCGGTCGATCAAATAAAACGTCGTAGCACCATCGGTAACGTTCTCCGGTAATCAATACATTCACTTTGTCTCCACCCATTGTCTCCAACCAACAGTCCATAACGTCAGCGCCATTGGAGGGATATTTAACCATAGCCTTCGAATCGTAATTTTCAATAAAGTAAGGCTTCTGATCTAGGCTCTCGTGCCGCCGAGGACTCTCTCGCTGAATCAAGAGCTCGTCGACAGGGGGCCCGTCAGAACGATTCTCCTTTACTATAGTCTTGATTTTTTGATCGAGATCGGCATCCGCCGAAAATAGAAGTTGGTCATACATTTTAGTGACCTCTCTGGGCTTTCCATCCATAACGATTTTGCCTCCATGAATCAATATCGCACGATTACAAAGCCTATTTACCGAGTCAGAATTATGGGAGACGTATATAACCGTCTTTCCTTGTTTAAAAAACTCTTCCATTTTGGCATAGCATTTTCGGCGAAATAGGGCATCGCCAACGGCCAAAACCTCGTCGAGAATGAGAATATCTGGCTCTACGTGAGCAGCTACTGCAAACCCCAATCTAGCTTTCATACCACTAGAATAAGTCTTTACTGGTTGATATAAATACTCTCCCAGCTCTGCAAAATCGGTTATATCGTCTAACTTAGATTCTATTTCTTCATGGCTAATCCCAAGTACGCTAGCATAAAACTTTATATTATCAATTCCAGAAAACTCAGGATTAAAACCAGCCCCAAGTTCTAGTAAAGCTGTGATTTTTCCATTTACAGAGACGGATCCCGCGTTGGTGGTTAGCACTTTGGTGATTATCTTGAGAAGTGTAGACTTGCCACATCCGTTCCTCCCAACGACGCCAAGTATATCTCCTCTTCGCACCTCCAAGTCTATGCTTTGAAGGGCGTAGTGCCTACTGTGATATACCCTTCTAAAAGGATTCAGAGCCTCTTTAAGTCTATCTTTTGGGTCACTGTACAACCGATAGTATTTGGTTACACCCTTTAGGTTAATTACCGTGTCACTCATCAAATAACCTCGGCGAAATGAGGTTTAAGTCTCTTGAAGACAACCGCTCCAGCGGCGACAACAAACAAGGTGATGCACCAAAATATAACCGTCTCTTGGGGCCGTTCCCAGAACCATCGCTGGGAGAAAATTGCATCCCTGTAACCAGTAACTAAATAGTAAACCGGATTTAACTTAAGAATCGCCTGTGCATTTACAGGCATCATTTCTAAGCGCCAAAAAATGGGCGTCAACCAAAAACCAAATTGGACAAATATACTTACGACATTGCCAACGTCCTTCACAAATACGCTTGTAGAGGACGTAAGCCAACCAAGCCCGGTTAATAAAACCAAAAGGCATACAAAGTAGTAAAGTAGTTGCAGAAGATGCAATGTTGGCGTGAAGCCCATCCATGCCGAAATTGAGACTACCAAGGTTGTTAATATGAAATGCGGTGGAGTAGCACTGATGAACTTAACGAACGGAAGCACGCTCAACCTGAAATCCATCTTTTTTATTAAGAAACTGTAGGACCGAATCACATGTGTATTAGACGAAAAGCTATCAGCAAAAAATAACCAGCAGACCATTCCCGATGTTAGGTAAAGGCCAAAAGGAACTCCGGCGTCGACTCCAGAGCGAAAACCCAGCGTGAACACAAGATATAGAACTGTCATAAACAGTATTGGTTGGAGATAATTCCAAAACACTCCAAGCATCGAACCTTGGTTCTGCTGGCGATAGTCGCGTTTAGACAATTCCCATATTAGACGCCTTTTGCGATAAATGTCTCTGACAAAAGCACTAATCATGTCTACAGCCTCAGGTCGCCAGCGCTGACGTTACTCACGAACCAGCTATACGCGCGCTCAAGGCCTTCTTGGAGGTTGATTTTGCTTTGCCATCCCAGCTGCTGCAACCGAGCAACATTTAACAACTTTCTAGGTGCCCCATCGGGCTTACTTGTGTCGAATACAATTTCACCGTCATATCCAGTGATCCCTGCTAATAAATGCGCCAGTTCACCAATGGAAACGTCAACACCCGTACCCACATTTATATGGCTGGTCATTTCGTCAGTGCACGACTGGTAAACGGATTGCTCTAAGTCCATGACGAAAACACTGGCTCGTGCCATGTCATCAACGTGTAGAAATTCTCTTTTGGGTTTTCCGGTGCCCCATATCTCTATAGTTTTAGCGCCGTCGACTTTTGCTTGGTGAAAGCGGCGAATCAGAGCTGGTATTACGTGACTATTTTCAGGGTGATAATTATCACCCGGTCCATACAAGTTTGTGGGCATTACGGACCAATATTTCACGCCGTACTGGCGGTTATAGGATTCGCACAGTTTAATTCCGGCAATCTTTGCGATGGCGTATGGTTCGTTCGTCGGCTC
>JAULCF010917897.1:0-17746 GCA_032361265.1 Devaleraea mollis | reverse complement strand
ACCTTGCAAAGAACGGAACCGTGCTTAAGCGGTCACGGATTATACCCTACGAAGCCGTGGATTTTGAGCTATGTGTGACCAGCTTCAATCCAAAACGTTGAAAAATAAAGCGGGATGGACCAAATGATCGAGCTTGAGCCTGGCCAAAGCTCAGTTGATGGGACTTTTACTCTCACCACACACTGACCAGGCTGGTCACTGTGTACCAGGTTGGTCAGTGTGTGATGAGAGTATAAGTCCCATCAATTGAGCCTTGACCAGGCTCAAGCTCGATCATTTGCTTCATACGGCTTCAATAAGATTTTTCAAGCTTGAAAAAGGCCTCATTGGGCTCGTACAAGGCCTCTACAATCTTGATGAGAGATTCATCAAGTCACAATTGATCGGGCTAATCCGTTATCCGTGAACGCAGCAAGCTTAACCGCGACCGGATCCACAGCGAGCGAACGTTTGCTACGCAAATAATGCAATAGTGAATACGGTATTGACATGCACGCAAGCGCTGTTGACATCAGTATCATGCATGGACGAGAATGCTCTTGTATTGAAGACCGTCGTATATATTCCCGCGCTTTTCAAGTGGCGATACTAGCCGTGGCTAGTATCACCGCACTTGAAAGGCGCGGGAATACACGACGGTATTTACCGTCGACGAAGACTTTTCAGTAATACTGGCGCCAGTAGAACTAAAACAGCTTCGTCGACTATGCGCCTTTCTTGTATGCGATAAACGCCAGTTAAGAACATACTAGACTAGTTAATTCTTAGCTAAGCTAGCAGTCCCAGTAGGAAATGTGACAGCAAGGTATTCGTCCATTCTCAGCCACTAAATACATTGCCATTAACTATCGCACGCTGTAAAATTACGCCTTTTGTAGCTACAGGAGGCGAAGGTCACATGACAGACTCAAGTTTAAAAATTCAGATCATTCTCTTTGCATTGTCAATTCATGCAATACACCCAACCTTCAGACTGTCGATAGACAGAAGTTCTTTGAAGATGAGCGCTGACTAGATAGAGAATATTTGCTCAACGGGTACGAATTTCAAAACTCGAGCTCGCATTGGCTGAAGCGCTGCATGCCCAGCTGCCTTCATAGGCGGTTTGTGCTGTGGACGCCTGCGAAGATACTTCTCTTAAAGATCATTCGCATTCAGACTCGGACTCTGCCTCGGAATCGGACTTCTCATCGGACACAGGCTTACTTTCCGACTTGGGCTCCGCCGCAACACTATCGGACGAAAAGTTGAATACTACCGTCAACTTCGACGTCGGCTTGCCCGTCATTTGCCCGCTTTTATCTCGTTTGTAAGAAGCAGCAGATATGGCTATACCTTCACCAATAGGCAGCCGTGTCGGGTTTGGACCCTTTCCAGAATCCCCAGCCAGACAAAACGGCGGATACTTCTCGGCTTGCACAAAAAGTGGAATCTCTCCTTCCTTGCCGACAAAGAAGACGACCGTTTCTTTCGCGCCTTGGTTCGTTCCAGACACAGTTGCAACAATCGTGTACTTTTCGTTCTCGCCCAAATCGTAAGTGTTGCTTTCATCCACCCTAAGACTTTTTCGAGCCTCGGTGTCGTAAAGGCGCAGCTCTTTAATCTGAAAGCCAGTTGGCACACCTAAACACAGCAAGGATCCGCTTAGAAGCAACCATTGTAGCAGGAAGAACTTGAAGCGCATATCAGACTTTTCGATAGGCGGCTTGGAACAAATGTCAAGAGCACGTTGACGTCTTGCTGGGTGTTCGGTAACTCAGGTAGCAGAAGCCTTCGCGTACAGTCAGCTAGTTGCTACGGTTGCTCCAGTAGAACATTTAGTTGAGATTGATTGTGATACCGGTACATCATGCAACACGAGGGAAATGAAACATAACTTCTTGAGGCATCAAATTTCTGGACAAATATTCCAGACTCTGCTTTTGATTATGAATGCGTGCATACACCAATTTGCACTTACGCAATTGCGCGGTGATCGCCGATCCCGGTGATGTCTGAAATGCAGTAGTGCGCAGTAAATGCGTCAAACCAAGCTCAATCGATTTGGCAGATGTGAATTTTATAGGCACAAGCGCGTTCGCGCGCTTTTTTTTTTGGTTTGGTTGTACCACATACCAAATTATGGCACGCGGTACAACCAACAGTAGAAGTTCTTGCATTTACTTCCTGTGGCGCACCATGAGTCATGGTGCATGGTCCATGACGGCTGAAAATGGTACAGATTTGTGATTGTACATAGAATAGCGCCGATCAAGACCGTACGAGTTGTTCAGTTGTTATAGCAGCTAGAAAGAAAGCAACTTCTCCCTCCCAGCTTCCTACTCAAACGGGGAAGAAAAAAAGTATTTTTCTCATTCTAATATGGATCTACGTCGGTTAGACGGCGGCCGACAAGCGAATACGGAGTGACGTCTACGATTCGCACTCGCACTAGCTTGTTCTGCAGTTCAGAAATGTTCCCATCGAGCCGGCATTTCCTCTGCGTCCGAGTCCTGCCCATGACCTCTTTTGAGTTCTTCGGATTAGCAGCTTCCACCAAAATTTCCTCCGTTCGTCCTAAATACCGCTGACTCCGCTCAAGCGCCACTTCCCTGGCCACATCATTCAGCCGCGCAAGCCTGTCCGCTTTCACGGGCTCAGAAATCTGGTTCTCCCATTCAGCAGCAGGCGTGTTCGGGCGCGGAGAATATGCGGCCGTGTTCAGCTGGTCAAGTTGGCAATCTTTGACGAGTTGCACTGACCTCTGAAATTGCTCTTCGGTCTCGCCTGGTGCCTCAAAACCAGGCGCACCTACAATAATGTCGCCCGAAATGGCCGCGTCTGGCATGCGCGCTCTAATTGACGCGCAGATAGTCCGGTATCTGGCAGCGGTGTAGCCGCGCCCCATGGATTTGAGCACATCATCATCGCCAGACTGGGGCGGAATGTGAAAGCTCTCGCAAACCTTCGGAAGCGTGGCGCATGCCTCAATGAGACGGGAGGAAATGTATCGAGGGTGCCCCGTGGTGAAGCGAATTCGTTCAATCCCTTCGACGTCATGAACGAACTCCAGAAGATTCGCGAGAGTGCGCCTGGGCTGGAGATCTCTGCCATACGCGTCAACATTCTGTCCAAGCAAGCAAACTTCTCTCCTGCCGGATTTCGCGATTTGAACCAGCTCCTCGCGAATATTCTCCATCGTCCGGGACTGCTCCAGTCCTCGGGTTCCAGGGACGACGCAGTAGGTGCAATTCTCATTGCACCCATGAATGATGTTCACCCATGCCGTCGTCGCGCTTTCTCGCACAGGCTTCGTAAGATCTTCGTGTATGTGCACAGGCTTGGTGGCCGCCACTTGACATTGATTCACCCTCACATCTTCAAGCAGGTCAGCTAAGTGGCCTACGTACTGCGGGCCGAAAACGATATCAACCTCCGGGACTCTCCGCAGCAACTTCTCGCCCTCCTGCTGAGCCACACAGCCAGCAACGGCAAGCGTGACCTTACCCTGACTCGCAACCTTCCTCGCAGCATGCCTCCCCATGGCCGAGTAAACCTTCTCTTCAGCATGCTGCCGAATACTGCAAGTATTCAAAATCAAAAGACTCGACGCATACTCATCCTCAATCCAAGTCATCCCCTCGGCCTCCAAAACCGCCGCCATCCGCTCCTTATCACTCGCGTTCATCTGACACCCCAGACTCACAATATGGTAACTCCCTTCCACCGTCTCTGGAAAGCTCGACTTCCTCTTCGCCGCAGGCGGCCCGCGGCGAGCCTCCACCCTCACAACCTCCAGCTTATGCCTGACGTCCTCGACGACAAAGACATGGAATCCGACAGGACTCTCGGCGACAGAGATAGCGTTCGGCCTCGTCCTGAGGGCGGCGCCGAGCAACTCGGGCACCATGCCAAACTCCTCGACGTCGCCCGGAACATCCTCCGCAGCGTCCCACCAGCCGAGGTCGCCGCCCCGGCCGCGCGAAGCGGCGCACGTCGAGAGCTCGGCGGCGAGCGACGCGAGGCTCGCGTCGCCAGAGTTGATGACGACGAGGGCGGAGTCGGCGAGGGCGCGCGTGTCGAGGAGGATGTGGCGCACGCGCACGGAGCGGATGTCTGAGGGCGTGTAGGTGTTGAAGCGGGGAGGGGGAAAGCGGAGGGGGCGGATGGCTGTGCTTGCGTGAGTGAGGTGGCGCGAGTGAGTTGGACGGCTGGAGGAGAAAGGTGGTGGTTGATGGGAGACAAGTGTCCGGGATGGGGTGAAGGCGTGGGCGAAGGCAGGGTTAGCGCGACTACGTCTAGCCATGTTGGAGAATCTGGCAGCCGGAAGATTGTGATAGCGTTTGTTCCCCGAAGGACCGGTGTGAAGGAAGTGCGCGCGGCCATGAAGCGGCTGGGGGACAGGAGATAGGGGTTTGATCTCAGTTCCAAATTGGCGGCAATAAAAAGTCATTTTAGACTTTTATGTGGCTTATGGGAGTCATATCCAAAACCAACAGGTACTGCAGTTTTGTTCTGTGTAGGTGCAATTGCGATCGCAGTCGTCGACTGCGCCCACGACGGCTTTGGCGGGAGCTCTTCTCTGCTGAAGCTCTTCTATGCCTTCTGATATTTCTCTAGTTTTACAGTTCTTGTTACTGGGTATAAACTCGCCCAGAGATCGCAAATTAAAATAGAGCGATATCGCTCGCGATGGGCACAGCAGAATCCCCGCCATCACCCTCGAGAGAGAGACCGGTTTCAGTTGCGATCGCATTTCAACCCGCGCAGATCGGATGCAGCACCAGTTCGAAGTTTTTTTGCTATTCTCTAGCTGGTCCCAAGACCAGTCGGGTATTCCCATTTTCGTGCAAAGAAATCTGAACTTTTCGGCTAATAAAAAATATAGTAAGGCCGTGGTCAAGAAAAAACGTCGGCGGGCCACGTCGGCGGGTGATTCGCCTGCACGAAAGCCGGTGCCGTCGTTTGGCGCACAGCTAGAGACGTCTAATAAAAAGCGCAATGGCGGACGAGTTCGAGAGGTAGCCTGCACCAATTGGGGGTAGGACGAGGAAGTAAACTTCACAAGCGGTTGTATGTTGCGGACTACTTGCATGCTTAGTGCGAAGCGCAATACATATTTTAGTATATTGCGGTGCGTACTAATAAGCAAGCAAGTAGTTTCGCAGCGCAATATACCACCGCTAGTGAAGCTCCCTACCGCAATATACCACTGCTCGTGACGCTTCGCATCGCAATCCAAGGATAATTGTTGTGGCACCAATCCACGCGCCTGGACGGGTCGATAGAGTCATAGTCAGCCGTATGAAGCTATCGATGGTTCCAGCAATCAGTCGCGCCTTAAGGCTCTGCATTTGCCACTCCAATGTTCACCGCTTGCAGCTATTGGCCGGAACCCGGGCTGCGTCACGAGGAGGAGCTTAAGTAACAAGCCTACAGCGTGCTGACGCTTGCGACGCAGCCGCGCTCGCGCTCGTGACGCAGCCCGAGTTCCAGCTGCAGGCGCTGAGCAGTGGAGTTGCTTGCATAAATGCACTCGAGTATTCGATCAAAGAAAAAAAAACAGCTCGTACTGTGCATTTGTTCTCATAGTATAAGGCTTCTTTCACACTTTATAGTGTGTCTTTCCGAAAGTTTTAGACCAGTTTTCACATCACATTGTGAGAAGTGGTCTTAAACCTCCCACCGCCGAGCTCCCGTCAGATCGTGTTACTAAAAAGAAGGACCAGGGTTCTCGTCGATTTGAAAGGAGAACCAGGTTTTTCGTTTTTTTTTTTTCATGACATGATTAGATCGAACAGATTCCTGTTCGAAAAAAAAGTACAGTACGCTGTTTTCCGATCAGATACCGGGCATCAGCAGTGTTACTGTACGCCTTCGTCGACGACAGGAGGATCCTGATGACAATGCATTGGTCCCAACTTCACCTTCTTGGCACTCAAAGTTTTTAGCGGGTCCCCGCACAGCGGGAGCGCCGAAAGTCGTCATCGTCAACCTTTAGGTTCGCGAAATGCTATATAGAGGCTCGCCCCACTCCCTCAGCACTACCTTTGGCACCACACTTCTTCGCCAGCACAACATCAAGATCTTCACCGCCAGTCTTTTTCGAAAATGAATTTGGCAGTATTTACCATTTCCGCGCTCTGTCTTTTCGCCTACGCTGAGGCCATAAAGAATGGTCGTGTTGTCCAGCAGTACCATCGCATTGGCGGCCAGGGAGGGTCTGAGTTCTGGCATCACCAGATATCGGAGAATGCGGTCGTGAAAAAGATCGAGACCTGGGCCGAGCATAACAGTCTCCGCGGTATCAAGCTCACCTTCTCTAATGGTGTAACGAAGATGATCGGCAAGGCGGCGGAGAAAAATCGTGGCTCTTTGACGCTGGACTATGCCGGTGGTGAGCTTGTGACGTCGATCTCGATTTGGGGCAATGGCGCTGGAACACGCTGTGGAGCCTTCCGCATCAAGACGAACAAGGGCCAGGACTACTTTCCCAAGATGACTAAATGGCGTTTGAAGCAGGAGTACAAAATGGAAGCTGGCTCTGGGATCATTCTCGGTGCATTTGGCAGGCATGGGCATGATGTTGATTCTCTCGGCATTCTCATGTTGCGCAAAATTGTTGGAACTGACATGGTGGACGTGAAGTATGATTTGGGAATGGCTAGCCGGCCGCAGCTAAAGAGCGCTGTCGATATCGAACTGGACAACCCGAGCAAGTCTCCAAGTGACCAGGGATACCACAGGTACAGTGAAGTTGTTGAGGAGGGCGGATCATGGAGTGTGACGGCTGGATTTACGTTTGGGCAGTCGTATACGGTGTCTGGTGGCGTCCCTTTCGTGGCTGGCGGTGAGGCTACCACCAGCTGGGAGGTGTCTGTGTCAGGATCTTATGGGAAGACGTGGACTGAGAGCACGAGCACTGAAACGTCGATCGCTTTCATCATCCCCGCTGAGAGGAAAGTCCGCATGGTTATTGAGTACTACAAGGGCAAGGTTAGCAAGCTACCTTTCACTGCGCGCATGAAGTACTTTCTGGACAACGGCAAGGTGTTTTACTCTAATTTAAATGGTGTTTACGACGGCGTATCTACTTCAAGGTACAGGGGGTATACCACCATCCTGGCAACTTTCGACAGCAAGACCAACAAGTGGTTGCCTGTTGGGAAAATGAGCAAAACGCAGAAGAAGAAGCTCAGCCGCCGCAAGGCACTCCGCGTCCCTGTCAACCGCAAGGCATTGAAGATCGCCCAAAAGTAGGTAACGTTCCTATGGCTTTCCATGGCTTGCTCTAATTACATTATTGGTGCACCAAAACATCGCAATGTGGGAGTGGTACTCAAAACATGGAACCATCTTGGGTTACTTACTGAGTGCCAGTATTAGCAGTAAATATAGAACATTATCTTCAGCCTGGATATATTTGCGTTATGCAAAGACTAATTCACGATCTTCCAGAATAATATAAACATGAGAGCATATGAAGAAGAGAAATCGTTTAAACGTTCATTCCCATTGGACTTCACTTAGACTGATGTGATGAGAAACGCTTTTCTAAACATTTTTAGGGTAGCCTTTAAGAGTAGATTTAATTAAGAGCTCTTCATCGTTCTCCGCGCAGAGTTGACAAATATATTCTGTTCTTCTTATATTTGGACCCCAAGGACCAAGTTTGCACGCAATTGCGTCGGATCTTAAGATCTGACCTCTGACCTGCTCCCTCGTACGACACTTGCATTTTAAAATTGAGGCAGATCATTAAACTAAGAAAGAATAAGAAATGGCTTTTTTTTTATTCGAATTATGATCATGGATCAGCTTTTAAGCTAAGGCAAATCTTTGTTATTGCATCGCGGATGCCATTACCATACTGTACAATATAGTATGCTGATGGCGTACTATGCTGCATACAGAATACCTTCCGAGACTAAATCTTAAAGATGATTTCCGTGGATATCTAACCAGATCAAAAGTTGAAATGGCCAGAGATCCACGCTCATACTTTCAACATGCTGAGCGGTTTACACGTGCCAAAGCATTTGTAAAAGCATGTTTTGAAACACGGCAGTTTAGACCTCGTTAATAACCCGAAGCACGCTTTACCTCGTTTACCAGACTTTTTTGCCATCGTTTCAAGACGTCTTTTCTCATTTCTGTGATCGTACGGTCACAGAATAATTCTGCGCGGCAATCATCACGATCGTGATCGATTCCGCACAGAAGACCATGATGGTCGACCAAAACTGGCACCACTTTAGTAACATGATCATGTTACTAAACTGGTGCCAGTTTTGACGTTAAAATTGTTCTACTCTCTACTTGCAATATCGATATTAGATATCTCCAGCTTTATCCTTGGATCCATGGGAAAACCTGGAGTTTTGTCTTGACTGTGCAAAAGTTGAATTTTTGAAGAAAAAAAAGTCAGCACTGATTTACGAAGTTAAATCTTAAATTCTAGTTGAGCCATAACATATTTTAATAATGCTTTTATCGAAAAGTTTTTCCTAAAGCTTAAGAATTCTTAAAAGAACGAAGAACGCTGTGCTTTATTAATTGCTTTGTAAAGCAGTTATTTTATATATTTTTAAATATTACACTTTCGACACCCAAATAGATATTTGGGTGCCTAGTCTAGGAGCTTTCTTCGAACGCTGCCACAGAGTACAAATTACAATTTGTGGATAGCTAACATGTAGAAAGTGTAATATTCGCCGGAGGATAAGGTAATCTTAGGATTACCTTAGCCTCCGGCTCGAACGATTTTCCCCCGAAGTCCTTCTTTTTCTAACCGGACTGCCGTTCTGCCCATCGTGGCTCGCTGGTACTCGTTGCGAAAAACAATGCCCAAATTTCGCCGACATTCTTTTCTAGCAGCCAATTGCGTTGCCGCGCTTTTCTCGTTGACATTGGCTAGGCAAGTGGGCGGTGAGATTTCTTTGGCAGTTGATACTAGGTCTCCAATCAGGCGAACCAGAAATATATTTGATAACTATGACGGTTTCTTTCTGAGAAATAGTGATAGGCAAGAACTAGAGGTAGCAGAGCTCGAACCATCTGGTACCGGCAACATCGAAAAGCCACCAGTTGATCTCGATCAGCCTTCAGCTGAGGAGGATGGCAGTGATGGTGGGGAAGAAATCTCTGCGGCGCCAGCAGCTAACCGAAGCGAAGGAGCCGATGTCTTGGATCTCGAAGGGACAAGTCCACTTTCTGAGATTAAGAATGACAGCACTGCATCAATTTCTCCCCCTGAAGGAGAAGAAAGTCCGATTGTATCTCCTCTTTCTCCCTCAAACGTCTCGCCCACTGTCGCAGATCCCGCGCCAGCCCCTGCTGCAGAAACTGCGTCTGTCCCTGCAACCAACGTTGAGAAACCGCCTTCAGTTTTCAACGCACCGCAGTTTGAAGATTCTAATACAGTAGTAGCTATGCCACCAGCCCGTAACGCCGAGAAGCCATCTGCAGTCGAGGAAACACCACATACTGAAGATTCAGCCCCAATAGGTGTCGCGGTTGAGCCGATCAAGGTGGCCTCTGCACCGCACTTCCCACGGGAAAATAAGAACGCCGATCCATTGAGTATCGTAGCTCTCGTAAGAAACGCCCCACTCGTCAATGACAACACTGCAGCTATAGAAATACCGATCATTGGAAACGATCTCTCGGCCGCGCAGAAAAATGAAGATGAAATTGCGTCCGCATCAGTGCCCTGCGCTGCGCAACCAAATCAAGTACAAAACCCCATATATTCCGATCTTGTTGGGCCTGAGTCGTCTGCTCCAGTGCCTGACGCAGGAGCACTTAGCGTGAAACAGTCTCAATCTCCTGGCGCAGAGAGCGAAACTGTTATACAGCCAGTTGAGATGCCTGCTCAAGCCGCAGAGATTCCTCAACAAACGAATGCCCATGCTCCGGATGTGATTACCCCTGCGTCAGTGCCTATTGTTCGAGATGCTGACGAAACAAGCGTTAATGTCCCTTCAACGCAAGCCTCTGAGCTGACTGCTGTCGCCCCTGCACTGCAAGATTCTGATCCAGTTATCGCTGCCCAGGCACAACAATCTGTTGAACCTAGAGTCCTGGCCCCGGCACCGCAAGCTTCACTTTCTACGGATAGCACAGCAAGCACAGATGTCCCGATCATCGGAAACGATTTGGCTTCTGTTCAGCAAGAAAATGACCAGAGGCTATCGGGAACCGTCCCGCAAGTTCAAATTCTTGAAGCTGATACTTCTGCACTGCCTGTTGTGGGAAGCAGTGAACAAGATAGAAGTGCTACCTTGAATGAAATTACTCCGGCATCCTCGCCTACGCTTGCTGATTCTTCCATTGCAGTGCCCAGAGCCGTTGCTCCTGTCCCGCAGTCTCCATCTGAACTATCGGAGGAATCACCGCCTGCTACATCAAATACTGACGCGCAATCTTCGGTAGGGAGCTCAGAAAATACCGAAAGCGCTACCTCTGATGTGGTGAAGCTGCCTGTTTCGCCTCCTTTAGTTGCAGCATCTGTTGAAAATGCGCCAGTTGACAGCATCCCTGCCAGCACAAGCCCTACTCCTTCTAGCCCTGATCGCCCGAGGACTCGATCTGTGACAGCTCCGCTGTTGCGTATTACCGTAAGCATTCCCGCACAAGACACTTCGAAGCCTGATGCAGAATCTGCTGATCCTGCCTCGCCAAGTGATGTGACTCCCTCTGCAAATGACACGCCTTCCAACCCTGCTGAGATTCCACCTGTAGCACCTACCAGTGGGAGCACGAATACTCCGTCTTTTGCGGGAGAACTTCCGGCAAAGAAAACTCCTGCGCCTAATATTCCCGTGGGCGAGAAGTCAAGCCCGCTCGCGCCTGAAGCTGCGGAACCTGTTCGTTCTCCATTACCCGCGATACCGGCTAACCCAGCAAGGACCGACCATACTGCAAAATCTAGTCCCTCACTACCGCCTTCAACGCCGAAAGAGCATCGACTGTCGGATGCGGTATCATCTCCAGCGTCGCTGCATGTCGAAAATAGTACTCCTTTAACTAATGACGTGAAGGCACCTGCTTCTTCTCCAATTTTACCAACTCAGGGTGACTCGCCAGTCAAAAATATCTCTGCTCCAGATACAGTTTCTTTAGCTCCGCGCCATACACGAGATGAGAACGGACTTGCCGATGCCGACTCTGCGACACCTGTGGCACGGTCACCAGTCTCGCCGATCAAGGAAGACTCGACCGAGATTCCTGCTATGCCCGACTCCCCAATCGCAGTTGCTCGATCTCCGTTGTTGACTGTGAATGAAGTTACCTTGGAGAGAGACGTTCCTGGCCGAGACTTGCTTGCTCCTGTTTCCGTGCCTGCTGAAGAAATCACTCGAGTTGGACCTTCTGAAACAAAAGTCCCTTTTTCTCCTCGGCCCGCGTCAGTTGGCATCAAGGTAGCGAGTGACAACGAGCCTGGGACACCTTTGACGCTGGATGATATTGCGTCGCCTGTTGTACAGTCCGACTCTGTTCCGCGAAAAAGAAATAATTCTCTTCCATCTTTGCCGCCGCTCCCTCCAGCGGTACCATCGCAGCAGAGGAAACGTGGCCAGACGAGGCAAGAGGTTCTTGAGGATCTGGAGGCGGGAATAGAAACTACTATAACCGGACAAAGGAAGAAGAATGATCTATTTTCTGGGCAGCCACCTCCCTCCGAAGGACTGACTACGCTTAGTGGAAATAACAACGCTGTGGAAAAGGAGGACCTGGCGGAAGTTCTACAAACCATCGCCGACGTAGCAGAGCCTAGTCGATTCAATTCTAGTTCGACGCTGAAAGAAGTGCTTCTGGCTGACCCTGAATTAGCTGCCGTCGTCAAATCAGATCCAGTACTTGAAGCTGTGTTGAAAGACCCAGCTTTGGGGACTGGGTCCTTAGATGATCCAGCGCGGGATATGGATTCCATTCTCAAGCCGAAAGGAAAAGTGAAGACAGCCAAGAAACCTGATAAGAGAGACGATGAAGAGAAAAGGGAGATAGTTGTGGTGAAAGATGGGAACGGGAAAGATGTTTTGAAGAAGGGAGCGATCATCGACTCGAAGTACACTACTGAGGTCGTTGTCACCGCTCGTGGTGTGCTAGATGGGACCCCTCAAAGATTCGCAGAGGTAGTGCGGATGTTATCAGCGCATGAGACTGACTCCAAGGTTCGAATTGTGGAAATTCGCGTCAACAGCGCTGCAAGAAAGGCAGCTGATGAAGGTGAGGGAGGAGAAACTATTAAGGAAATGAAGAAGAGGCTTTTGGAGTTGCTAGCGAAGAGGATTTCGACAAAACTTGGCGCTCCTGTGAACAATGAAGATGAAGATAAGATCGAAGAGATGAAGCCGATGTCTGTCGTCCAAGTTGTTCTTATTGTCGAGAGTGAAAATCCTGAGGCCGAAGCGAGGGCCGTCCTGGCTCTCAAGGAATGGGTGAGAACCAATGCGTACACCAATGACATGGCCAAAATGGGCTACAACGAGATGACGCTTGCTTTGAAGGTGGAGAAGATCGAAGATACAGAATCCAGGCAAGACACAAAAGAGAAGTCGGGCGGTCCTCGCCTGAACTTCCCGACCGCGTTTGCACTAGGGGCTGGGTGTGTGTGTTTGTGTGCTTTGCTAGGGCTTTTGGCCGTCTGGATTTATAGGCGTAGATCGCGGAGCTCATTTTCGAGTAGCAGATATTACACTCACGAATTTAGTGATAGCTACAACGAGGCTGCAGCTGGCGGGGGCAGGTGTGATGCAGTATTGCAAGCCAGCAACGAGAGCATCATATGTGTTCCTGATCCATACTCTGATTATTCTAGTGGGCGTGTTGAGAGGAGCAACGGTGTCATGCGTGCTTCGATGCAGTCATCACTCCAGTCATCAGATCAACGAGGAATATGGCAGTCCGTACATGGGGAGTCGTCAAGACAAATTATATCAAGCAAGACCTCCCTTGATTCCTTAAGTTACGAGGAGTATAGAAAAGTCCAGGAGAATGACATTTTTACGTGACCATGCTGGCTGGATATGCATGCACTAATTCGTCAAGTTGGTTCCGATTTTGTTAAACTACTTTCTGGGTAGAAACGCTTGTCATTTGTTTACTGTCATCGCTTCAACATGCTCACCTGCCTTGACTTTTTTTGTAACACAGTACAGTACCGGTAACTGTAGCTCCAGGTTTTCCGCTCTCAGTTTAAAAACTTTTAGCCCATCGCAGTAGATGTTGAGCGAATGTGCAAATAAATAACAACATCAAAGTCCAAAGCAACAATATTCATAAAGCCCTTCGTCATTTAACCGAGTCATAAGCTTTAGCTTAGCTCAGATCCTCTAACGCCCTTCTTGCCCTCGAGAAGCTGTGAACTCCTCCATTTTCGTCAAACTCTCCGGCCCAACACTCGGTTTAGAATTTGCCAGCGCTAACTCAAAGTGCATCTTGAGCACCGGTGGAAGCATAAGCTTAGCACTCGGCAGCGCCATAATGCCGCCCTCCACCTCCTTTCCGTCTCTGTCGCCGGGCGAGCAGGGCGTGAGCATCTTTCCGTCCCCCGCGCCGTCACCAGGCACCTCTTTAAAATGCGTCGCGCTCGTCGCGATCCGCACCGGCTGCATGATCGCGTCCCTGGTCACAACCGCCAGATCGCTGCCAGAGTACCCTTCCGCCCGCTCGGCGATGTTCTGGTAGTCAGCGTCGGTGAGCTCGTTCGGCGTGTCGGCGACGTTGAGGCTGAGGATGTGGGCGCGGGCCTCTGCGTCCGGGAGGGGGATGTAGACGCGGCGCTCCATGCGGCGTAGGAGGGCGTCGTCGAGGCCCCAGGGGATATTCGTCGCGCCGAGGACGAGGACGCCCTCTGTCGCGTTTCCGACGCCGTCCATCTGGACGAGGAACTCTGTCTTGATGCGGCGGGAGGACTCGCTCTCGTTGTCGGATCGCGAGGAGACGAGGGAGTCGATCTCGTCGATGAAGACGATGCTGGGGGCGCGCTCGCGGGCGAGGACGAACAGCTCCTTCACCAGCTTCTCGCTCTCGCCCTGCCACTTGCTGACGAGGTCTGAGGAGCTGACGGAAATGAAGAAGGAGTCGGCTTCTGTGGCGACAGCTTTGGCGAGGAAGCTCTTGCCCGTCCCGGGGGGGCCGTAGAGGAGGATGCCCTTCCACGGCTTGCGGTTGCCGCCAAACATCTGGGGGAACTTTTTGGGCAGGATGACAGCCTCCTTGAGGCTGTCCTTGGCGCCCGTCAGGCCCGCCACGTCGCTCCACCGCACATTCGGCGTCTCCGTCACGACAGCGCTCATGAGGGCGGCGCGCATGGCCTTGGCGTCCGCGTCGCCTTCATTCTCCTCTTCCTCCTCGTCCACGTCCTCCTTTTTCTCGCCGTCACCCCCCTTCTCCACACTCTCACTCTTCTTCCCAGCGCCGCCACTCTTCTTCTTCTTAGCGCCGGTGCCGGCGCCCGGAGCTGCTTTTGCCTTGGCCTCCGCCCTCGCCTTGGCCTCGGCCTGTGCGCGCAGCCTCTCCTCCTCTGCCTGTGCCCTGCGCCCGTCGTTGGCCTTGAGCCACGCCTGCAGCGCCTCTGCGCGCACCATGTACTCGACGCACTTTCCCTGGCACAGGCGGGCTGTGTGGAGGTTTGGCGTCGCCTTGGCGGCGGCGCTCAGGTTCTCTATGGCGGCGATGTAGGCGGCCTTGGCCTCGGCGTAGAGGGCGGCGTCGTCGGGCGAGCGCAGGGCGGCGCCGTCGATGCGCACAGCCTTGTTGCCCTGGAAGACGCCGCGCTCGATGAGGGCGTCCGGGGGGACCATTTGGGAGAGGGCTCAAGGATTGGCGTACTTTCTGGCGGTTGACGGGGAAGGTGTGAAGCGAAAAGGAGCGGTGGGGAAAAGAGGTCCTCCCTGCTTCGAAGAGGCGGGCGTCTCAAGGGCGCGACGTCAAGGCGGCTGGATAGACGATGGACGGGGAAGGAGTATGAAGCTTGTTTTCAGTCTCTGTTGGTCAAAGCAAGATGCGGGCGACGGGGATGGAGATGAGGTGTTCGGTGGAGTCTGCGGAAAGATGATGCTGCGGACGAATGATGACGGTCGAGCGTGTTGGACGGTGGCAATGCAAACTTTGTGTCGATTGGATGCATTGTTGCCCTCCTAAAACATAAAACCCGGTTTTAAACATATTTTTAAAGGTTGCTCCTTTTCTACTGGACCGAGTAGAAAAGGAGAAACCACGAAAAAGATGTTGAAAACAGGGTTTTATTTTATTTAGGATGGCAACAATGCATCCAGTCTACACAAAGTTATATAGCATCGCAAACACGACGAATAGTGACAAGACAACAAAGTTCACACCAAACCCTACTTGTAATAGCTATAGCTTCCTGTTTTAGCACCCTTTTCTCTTGTCCGCCCACGTTTCATCACAAACTTAAACGGCTCAAAGTTCTCTTTCAAATAGATCTTCGAATAAGCAAGTCTGAGTTACTGCTATAAGCGGTAGTGGTACGATATGCTACAAGTTTTGCCCATTACATGTACGTGGCGGAATAGCTGCTATTGGATTCCATGTTTTAGTACAAGTACTGCTGTATACAGTGTATACACGGCGATCGCCGTGATGCTCAGCGCGTCTTAACTGAAACGAGGTAGCGGTTTCAGTTAAGATTTGGAAAGAAGCGTCTGTCGCGCTAAAAGCTGCTCGTGCAGGATTAAGAGGAAGCTGCAGTAATTGAGTGTCGTGTTCTTATCTGTGGAGAAGGTTTAGATGAAGGACTTTTCCGGAAACTAAGCTTCTGACTTGGAACGAAACGGGCAGTGGTATAAGTCGCTAAGTTTTAATACGGCACTACAGCTAAATCGTAGCACGAACGCGCATAGACTCAAAGTGGGCGGGTAAAAGACGCAATACAACGCGAAAATTA
Source organism: Devaleraea mollis (assembly GCA_032361265.1). Taxonomy (NCBI): domain Eukaryota; phylum Rhodophyta; class Florideophyceae; order Palmariales; family Palmariaceae; genus Devaleraea; species Devaleraea mollis. The sequence goes on along the minus strand of JAULCF010917897.1, from coordinate 1,851 downwards.
GGAGCGGGTTGATCCAGAAAATGATCGCAACTCTGCGGCAGATGAGAGCACCAGGCTCATCATGCATAGAAACTTTCCATATAGAACATGCGATGAAACTGCAATATTTCGAGGGAGAGACTAAAGAAGAGGCCTTGGAAACGCAGTGGACGCGGTTTGAAAGAGCAGCGCTTTTGTCGTAGCTCTGATGCCTTGGAGGACAACAGGGTCATCGTTCTGCTGCGAAAAGGTTTGCTGGCGGCTTGACGACAAAAGTTAGCTGCGGTTGGAAGAAGGTTGAGTGTTTCGAAACTCTGACGTTAAGAAAAGCACCAGGGCCATCATTAGAGCTGACGGGTACACGTGCCCATGACGACACTAATCGAAACACACTCTCGACATTCCCTCCACTGATCGACGCATGACAATGCTTTCATTCCCTTCGAGCCCGTCGATGGCATTAATAGGCTTAACGGCAGATAGGTGTACAGAACGGACAACGGCGGTGATCACAACTTGCAGCAAAAATGGGACGAACCACACGAAAGGCATTTTCACCAAGCTAGTGCGATACTGGAGAGAAAGTTACGAGCTTGAAAAAAGTGACTGATTATTCGAGAGTGAGTAATGGTAAATAAATGATTTGGAAATTGAACACTTGAATCGCGTCTTATTATATAGGAAAGAAGTTCACAACCACTGCATGTATAAAAAAAGTGAAGCAGGCGTGGAGATCAAATTCCGTTTGCCACGCCTAATTTCATTTTTTTTTGCGGCCTAGCGCACTTTTTATCCCTTACTAGCTAGCGTACGCTAACTAACGACTTATTCGAATTAGCATTTCAAATATTCAGCACGCCGAGTACTCGCCAAATATACGCGTAAGTATTTGTGTATTTCGTTCGAATTACTAAATTCGAGTGATCCTTTTGCACACCACACATGCATCAAACCAAGAGCCTTTTACTGGCAAAATAATTCGAGATCGACTTGCGTGACATGTGATCATATAGCTAAGAGCTCTCTGCGCATGAATAGAGCTCAGATTTGAAAGCACGTGGCTCGCCACTAACGCCATATTGAGCGCACTAAGATATAAATAACAGTTTATGTGAGTGCTGTTTTAACATAATTAAAATTCTGTCGTAAATAGTTGCGGAAAAGTGACAGTTGTGCACGTGTGATCGGCTGGATAATACGTGTGCGGGCTGGAGAGGGCATTTAATGGCGAGCCAAGAAGTTGCTGATAGACAACCTTGCCCAAGCGACCCCTTCATCCGCCATCCGAACGTGAGAGAGAGAGCGCAGGTAGAGCACACCCCAAAAGACACAGGAAACGCACCCACGCCGCCGGCTTGCCGCTCTCCGCCCTTTCTGTACCCTCCTCAGCGAGCAATGCGGATACATGAGCGAGATGAAGAGAGAAAGAGAACATATGGGTGCTGAACAGAGATACGGTGTGCAGTAATCAAACTGGAAACTCTGTCCATCACGTACCAGACTAGCTAGAAAAATATAGGCTACAAGATCTCTTCGCTCGCGATGCGGCTGCCGATGTTAGCGGCAGCGCCGGTACAATAATGATGCTCGCTCACTACCTCACTAACTGAGCAATTTTTTCGTAAGGAGATCAAGCTTTTTAAAAAGTTCGAAGCTTGGAGACTTACTTCAAAAAGTAAGTCCCCCGGCTTCGAACACCGCCACCCTAAGAAAAACACACGCCTAGAGCGCAGGGGACTTACTTTTTGAAGTAAGTCTCCACTTGCCACCTGGCAAACCAATGCAATCCACCATTTTTTTATAGTGGAACTCTTGTATCCTGAAGCCCATATTAACGTACTGTACAAATAAATTCGACCGTCCGACCGACCG
>JAULCF010916786.1:0-17755 GCA_032361265.1 Devaleraea mollis | reverse complement strand
CAGCAGGAACAGCACCAAGATGGTGGCGATTACGCCATCTTCAATCTGCAGCGACAAATAGATACCGCCCGCGGCGAGCGCGAAACGCAGGCCCAAGCCGAGTAACTCGCGACCCGAGCGCTTCTGCTTCGGAGCGGGCAATGTTTGGTCCGGCGACTTGTCCCACGCGTTCGGTGGGGGCGGCAGGACCGGTGGCGGGGGCGTAAGTACTTCCATACCCCCTCTATCGAGTGCGGGACCCCAAACGGTTCACGGGCAGTCCAGATTCGTCGCGTTGGTGAGCGCAGCGAACGGCGTGCTCCTCATCCTGTCCGAGCCCTTTACGTCTGCGATCCCACTCAGCACCGCTGTTCACGCGCCGATACGTCGGGTTACGTCCTGGGAGGTTTTGGTTCGCGGGGTAGACCGAGCAGGCGTTCGCCGATCAGGTTGCGTTGAATTTCGCTGGTGCCGCCGGCGACCCGCATGCCGGGGGCGTACAGGAAGTCTTCGATGACGTGTTCGTCGGCCATCACCGTGGCCGCCGGCCCCATGCCGTCGAGTCGGGCGCGGGTGCGCTCAGTCGAAAACTCGGTGTTGCCCAGCTTGACGAGCGGGCCGAGCTTGGGATCGCCGCCACTGCGGTCGAGCAGCTGCCGCAAGGCTCCGGCCGTTACCCGAGTGCGCATGATGCGGTCTCGATGCACGGGGTCAGTCGCTGCATCGATCGTGTCGATCAGTCGTTGCGTAGACCGCTCAAGTGCGATGCCAGCGGCTCCAACCTCGGAGCGTTCGTCGCCCAGCACCGACGTTGCCACTCCCCAACCGCCGTGCAGCGGGCCCAGCAGGTCGCCCTTGGCCGCGGGTGCTTCGTCGAGGAAGACCTCGCAGAATTCATGGTCGCCAGTCATCTGCTTGAGCGGACGCACGTCGATTCCCGGACCGTGCATGTCGAAGAGGAAGAACGAGATCCCGCGGTGACCAGGATCCTCGGTGTTCGTGCGAGCGAGCAGAATGCCGTGGTCGGCCAGCTGTGCAGTTGATGACCACACCTTTTGGCCAGTCATGCGCCATTCGTCGCCATGGTCCACGGCCTTGGTTGACAAGCTGACCAGATCGGACCCACTACCCGGTTCGCTGAAGAGCTGGCACCACAAGATCTCGGCAGCCAGCGTGGCCCGCAAATACTTCTGCTTCTGCTCCTCGGTGCCGTATTTCAGGATCGCACCACCAGCCAGGACGAAACCCTGAAAGTTCATGTACGGCGAGACCTCGTGCCGGGCGCATTCCTCGCTCCAGACCAGCCGGTATTCCGGTCCGTAGCCCTGACCGCCGTATTCCTGGGGCCACGACACACCCGCGAAACCGTTCGCAAACATGTGCTGCTGCCATGCCTTGGCCTGGTCATGCATTGCCGGCGGCATGATCGCGCCGAACGCTCGACACGCAATGCCCTCGGCCTTGGACTCCTGGATAAACGCGGCTGCGCTGCTGCGGAATGCATCGAGGGTCAGGTCGTCAGAGGCCATGTCTCAGACCGTAGTTGGCGTATTGCCACGGCCGCCAAAGGAACCAGGCGGGGTTGTCCCGTCAAGATCAGGCTGACCGGGGTGTTACATCCGTCACCATACTTTTAGGTGAAATTGGTTGCACGTAGAGATCATCGAGAATAGGTTCATCCTCTAATCCCGACTAACCCGATCGGAATTATAGAGTATGTCCGTACAAATGGACATCAATGTCCGGAAGACACATTCATGACGGCCCATCCCAACCTTCAGAACTCCTACCCCATTCAGTTACTGATCACGGGGCGTCGGGCGCTCGTGGTCGGTGCCGGAAACGTTGCACTGCGCAAGATCCAAGGGCTACTTGGGGCCGGCGCGGCAGTGACCGTCGTAGCGCCGTGGGTCCACCCCCTCGTGTCGGCGCTGCCGGTGACCGTGATCGAACGCCCCTACGCATCTGGCGAAGCGGGTGACTACCAATTGGTGATCACGTGCACCGATGACCGCCTGGTGAATCGTCAGGTGTTTCGAGATGCCGAGGCCAAGGGTGTGTGGGTGAACTCGGCCGACGATCCGGTGAACTGCAGCTTCATTCTGCCTGCGGTGGCCCGCCAGGGTGATCTCACCTTGACCATCTCGACCAATGGCCAGAGCCCGGCGATGGCCATGTGGCTTCGACGCAGGTTCGAAGCTGAGTTCGACGAGCGCTACGACCGTCTCATGGATCTACTCGTCGAGGTTCGCGCCGAAGCTCGTTATGTACTTGGCACCAGCGAAGTCTCCGGGTGGAACGAGGCGCTCGACGATGGTGTCTTCGAACTTGTTGCGCAGGGTGATACCGACGCCGCCCGCAACAAGCTTCGCACCAGCCTCGGTCTCGACGCGACTCCCAGCCTCGAGACCGAGGCCACCACGTACGAGCGGCCGAAGAACGCGGCAACACACGCTCCCCCACCACAACAACAACCCGTGCTCCGTGCCAACGAGTCGGCGAACGCTGAGCCGAAGAACGCGGCAACACACGCTCACCCACCACAACAACAACCCGTGCTCCGTGCCAACGGGCGGCCGAGCATCGAAGCCGGGATTACCAACGCTCCCCCACCACAAGAACAACCCGTGCTCCGTGCCAACGGGCGGCCGAGCATCGAGGCCGGGATTACAGCATGACGGTGCATTTGGTTGGGGCGGGTCCTGGCGATCCTGAGCTCATCACGGTGAAGGCGTTTCGGCTGCTGGCCCGGGCGGATGTAGTGGTCTATGACCGGCTGGTGTCGCCGGAGATTTTGGCGATGGCGGCGCCGTGGGCCGAGCTGATCAATGTGGGCAAGGATCCCAACGGCGCCCGCACGACGCAAGATCAGATCAATGACATCTTGATCGACCGAGGCCATCAGCACGAAGCAGTCGTGCGGTTGAAAGGTGGCGATCCGTTCGTGTTCGGCCGGGGTGGCGAGGAAGCGATCGCTCTCGAAGCGGCGGGCATTTCAGTCACGGTCGTGCCGGGAATAACGTCGTCGATCGCAGGCCCTGCGCTCGCTGGAATCCCGGTCACCCATCGCAATGTGTCGAGCGCCTTCACTGTCGTGACAGCCCACGAGGATCCCCACAAGACCGACGGGCTGAACTGGGACGCACTCGCACGACTCAACACCACACTCGTGGTACTCATGGGCGCTCGGCGGGCCGCTCAGATTCGGGAGCGATTGCTAACAGCTGGCATGGCACCCGATACCCCTGTCGCCATCGTCGTGTCGGCAAGTACGCCCGACCAGCACGTTCGACGTTTGACCCTGCGTCAACTCGGCGAGCAGCCAGTGGCAAACCCGGCAGTCATCGTGATTGGCGAGGTTGCCGCCGCGCCTGTCATCACCGGCCTGCCCTCAACTCCTAACGAAACCTATTCACCGAACCTCGAAGAGACCACCGACGTGGCCGCTCCGAAGCAGCCAATCAGAGCCAAGCGATGATTCGCGAACTACCCCTCATTGCGCAAGGAATAACCACATGACGCTCACCGAAACCCGCCCGCTGCAGCTTTCACCGCACGTTGCCGATCCGGGAATCCGGGCCGACATCGACAAGTTCCGCGACATGCTTGCCGGCTATCGAGCCGGCACTGTCGACGAGGACGTCTTCCGCGTCTTCCGTCTGACCAACGGCATCTATGGCCAGCGCCAAGGCGGCGACAACCACATGGTCCGAGTGCGCGTGCCGTACGGCAAGGTGTCCGCGGATCAGCTCGACATGCTCGCCATGGTTGTCGAGCGGTACAGCCGCGGCTGGGGGCACATCACCACTCGCCAGAATTTGCAGATGCACTATGTGCAGCTCGACCAGATCCCCGAGGTCCTCGAACATCTTGGCTCGGTGGGTCTGACCAGCCGAGAGGCGTGCGGCGACACCGTGCGCAATGTGCAGGGCTGCCATCTTGCCGGGGCATGCCCATTCGAAGTCCTGGACATCTCGGCCTGGGCCGACGCCACGAACAACTATCTGTTGCGCAACCCGATCGGCCAGCGACTCGCTCGCAAGTTCAAGATCAACTTCTCGGGTTGCGAAGCCGATTGCGGCCAAGCAATGTTCAACGACGCCGGCGTGATCGCCGTGACTCGCACCCTCGACGACGGCACCATCGAAGCTGGTTTCCGTATCTATGTGGCGGGCGGCCTGGGCGCCAACCCTCATGCGGCGTTAGCACTCGAAGATTTCACGCCTCGAGAACTACTACTACCCACGGTCGAGTCGATCCTGCGAGTGTTCGAGCAGACCGGCAACCGCGACAACAAGTTGCGCGCCCGCATGAAGTGGGTTGTCGACGAGCTCGGCTTCGAGGAAGTCCAGCGACGTATTCTGGCCCAACGTCACCTGCTCCCCGCCTCTGCCACGTGGCCCGGCGGCAGCCCTGAAGAAGTCGTGCTGCATGGCGACGCGCCTGCCGGGCGCGACCTCACGCTCGAAGCCACACCTGTTGGCCACGGTGTCTCGGTTGCCCTGGGCGGCAACTCTCCCTATGGCCGGTGGGAGTCCGCCAACGTGGTTCGTGGCATCGCCAAGTCGACCGTGTCGGCCTATGCCTGGTGCCGCCTGGGCGACATCACCGCTGATCAGTTCCGAGGCATGGCGCAGGTCATGCGCGACTTCAAGGTCGACATTCGAGTTTCGAACCGTCAGAACTTCGTTGTCCGCGGTCTAAGCGAGGGCCAGCTTCCTTCGTTGTACGAACGTCTGGCTGAGCTCGATATGGCGCAACCCGGTGCTGAACTCAGTCGCGATGTTGTGTCATGCCCGGGTGCAGACACCTGTGGCCTGGCCGTCACTCAGTCACGCGGTTTGGCCGACGCCATCGGCGCGACGCTCGAAGCCGAGGGCCTCGCCGAAGTTGGCGGGGTGCGCATCAACATCTCAGGCTGCATGAACTCGTGCGGCCAACACCACATTGCCGACATCGGCTTCTTCGGCACCGAACGCCGGGCTCATGGCCAACCTGCGCCCGGCTATCAAATGCTGCTGGGCGGCTACGTGGGTCAGGAGACCATTCACTTCGGCGACAAGGCTCTTCGCCTGCCCGCAAAGACGGCTCCGGAAGCAACCGCTCGTGTGCTGCGTCGATTCACCGACGAACGTGCCGCTGGCGAATCGTTCCGTAGCTGGATGGACCGGGTCGGCGGCGCCCGTGAAATCGCCAAGGGCCTGAAGGACCTCGACGTGTTCCCTGAGCCCGATGCCGATCCAAGTTTCTATGTCGACTTCGACGAAACCGGTCCCTACGTTGCCGAGATCGGCGTAAGCGAATGCGCCACCTGAACACCACGGCCCCAAAGACCCGTGCAGATCGCGTTTCAGCCTCCAGCGGTCTGGCGCTGGGTGAGCTCGCGCGACCATGACGCCGATGTTGGCGTCGACGATTGTGGCGATCGATGCGGCGAACGACCAAGATCCGACTGCCCATGCCGACGGGCCGCTCGCGTTAGTGCAGGGTGTCGCCGCAAGCCGATGGCTCACCCAGCTCGACCCAGCTGCCAGCGAACCCCTGCAGCTCGCGGTGCGCGCCCATCACCTGCGGCGGTGGGAACTCAAACGAACCAGCTTTCCCGAAGGGCGGCAGGGATATCTGCAATGGCGTCGAGAGAACAAGGCCCATCAGGCAAACGCGCTCGGCGAGCTTATGGCCCTCGACGGCTGGCCTGAGGGCTCGATTGAACGGGCCCAGGTTCTGTTGAGCCGAACCCGGCTCCGCCACGACCCCGAGACACAGACCTTGGAGGACGCTGCGTGCCTCGTCTTTCTTGAAACCCAATTCGACGCCATGGCAGAGCGCACCGAACACGACCATCTCGTTTCGATCGTGGCCAAGACTCTGAAGAAGATGAGCGCGGACGCCGTTAGCCTTGCTAGTTCGATCGGCCTCTCCACCACATCACAGGCCGTGCTAGTCGATGCTGTTCGCCAGCTCGATGCCGAGGACTCCAATGACGACTGAACGCGATCTACGAGAAGCAACACTGCTGGTGCGCGGCGGGCTCGAACGTACTGGTTTCGACGAGACCGCCGAGGGCCTGTTCCTGACCTCGGGTTATGTCTACGGAAGCGCGGCCGAAGCCGAAGCCGCCTTCGCGGGTGAACACGATCGCTACATCTACTCGCGCTACGGCAACCCGACCGTGTCGATGTTCGAGGAACGCCTGCGCCTACTCGAAGGTGCGGAAGCATGCATGGCGACCGCCAGTGGCATGGCCGCCGTATTCGCATCACTCGCGTCGCTCGTGAGTGCGGGCGACAAGGTCGTTGGTTCACGAGCACTCTTTGGCTCGTGCCACGTGATCATGAGCGAGATTCTGCCGCGGCTTGGTGTCGAGACCATCCAGGTCGACGGCGCATCGCTAACCGAATGGGAACAAGCACTCGAAGGCGGCGCCCGAGCCGTGTTCCTGGAAACCCCGTCGAACCCCGGGCTTGAGATCATCGACCTGGCGGCAGTGTCTGAGATGGCACACGCTGCGGGCGCCCTCGTGATCGTCGACAATGTCTTCGCCAGCCCGGTACTACAGAAACCGCTCGAATTCGGTGCCGACGTAGTGGTGTACTCCGCGACCAAGCACATCGACGGCCAAGGCCGCGTGCTCGGTGGAGCGGTGCTGAGCACCCAAGCGTTCAAGACCGACTACCTGATGCCGTTCACTCGCCACACCGGGCCCAGCCTGAGCCCATTTAACGCATGGGTGTTACTCAAGGGGCTCGAAACGCTCCGCCTGCGAGTAGACGCCATGTCACGATCGGCCCACACGCTGGCCGAGCAGCTTGAGCAACACCAGTCAGTCCAGCGTGTCGGGTATCCCATGCTCGCTTCGCATCCGCAATTCGATCTAGCGAAGCGCCAGATGTCGGCTGGTGGCACCGTGCTCACTATCGACGTGCAGGACAAGGACCGTGCGTTCACCTTCATGGACGCACTCGAACTCTTCGATATCTCCAACAACGTCGGCGACTCGAAGAGTCTGGCCACCCACCCCGCAACGACCACGCACCGTCGAATTGGTGCCGAGGGTCGAGCACTTGTTGGCATCGGCGACGGCATGATCCGGCTGAGCATCGGCCTTGAAGACGCCCAAGATCTCTACGACGACCTCGACGCAGCCCTCGCCCAACTCACCTAAACCGTTCTCGGCTGCAGACCGAGCAGTTCTCGCCCGATCTGCAGCTCAGAATCCAGGTGATCAGGCTGTATTCGTTCTCGGCTGCAGACCGAGCAGTTTTGGCCCGATCTGCAGCTCAGAATTCCGGATGGCGTCGTAGACGGTGTTCACCAGTGCCGTCGGGTCTTCGGCATAGTCCTTCCAGGTGAAGGAAAGTACCCGCCAACCAGCGTTGAGCAGCTTGTTGCGCCTGCGTGGATCGCGCACGAACGACACGGCGTTTCCGTGCCACCGAACGCTGTCGCATTCGATAGCTAGCCGGATCTGTGGATACGCCAAGTCCACCCGGGCAACGAAGTGTTGATCTTGCCGTACCTCAAACTCATAGGACGGCGCCGGCAGACCGGCGTCAGTCAACAACAGGCCGACATCGCGATTCCAGTTGCTGTCCGGAATCGCCATGTCTCCGAAGCGCTCCTCGAGCAACATCCTGAGCGATCCGCATCCGTTGCGGCCGCGAGCTGAATGCCGAACCAATACTGAATAGAGCATCTGCCACGTCACGAGCTGAAGTCTGAAGGCCGAGTCCACGGCGTGGTGCAATCGCCGAATGCCGACGCAGCCGGCGATGTCCAAAATCGTCCGTGAAATCCCGGTCACTGGCACACCTTGTTTTGTTGTACGCCCGGCAATGTCCATGTTGACAGATCGGTGCACAACGAGGCCCGTCCGCCGCCGATGATGCCCTTGCGCGACCACCACCTCGATCCGTCGCTGGTTGAACCCGTCGAGTCGCCACACACGAGCCGCGGTCCGATGGCTCACAAGGCTGTCCACCGACAGGGCTCCGGCCCGCGCCTCGCCCAGCCAGACCACCGGTGCAGCGGCATGACGAAAGACCGTCGGCGATATCTCCGCCCACTCACCCCGTTGTCGTCTTCGCTTGATCTGATCGGGCGTAAGGCCACACCTCAGCGCTTCTTGCCGTGAGATCACGCCATGGTGCGCAGCAAAGAACCTGAGCACATCCATCTTTTCCACAGTTCACTTCCCGAAGTATTCGATGCAGGGGAAGCTTCTGTGCTGCAGATCGGACATATTCGGCCCGCTCTGCAGCCGAGAATGTCAGGTCAGCGGCCGCACGTCAAGCACAAAGGTTCTGAGCTGCAGACCGAGCGTTTTCTGCCCGATCTGCAGCCGAGAAGGGGAAGGCGGCACCGGGGCGCGAGCGACAAGTAGCCTCGGTGCATGGACATCGGAATTAATGGCTCGGGCCTGCTGGCCAACCCTTCACTTGGTGCGCTCACCGCAGACATCGTCTCGGCAGAAGACGACAATTTTGCGTCGTACTGGCTTGCGCAAACTGGCGGGGTCGACGCGCTCACTGTCTTTGCTGCCCACGGCACCACCGGCTCGGAGATGAAACTGGGCACTGCAGTAATCCCGACCTGGACCACCCATCCCCAGGTTCTGGCAGGCCAAGCGCTCACCACCCAGGCAGCCACCGGCGGGCGCCTGATCCTGGGCCTCGGACTCGCGCACGAACCGTCAGTGACTGAGCGCTGGAAGATGACATGGGAACGACCCGTGCGACAGATGATGGACTTCCTCGACGTGCTGCAACCGCTCATCACCGAGGGCAGCGTGAATCACGAGGGCTACTTCTGGAGCTACGAAGGCGAGATCCCTCTGCTCGAGGGGCCAACACCCAAGGTCATGATCGCAGCGCTCGGCGACCAGATGCTCAAGCTCGCGGGAGCACGCACCGATGGCACCATCTTGTGGTGCGTTGGCCCCAAGACCATCGCCGATCACATCGCGCCAACGATCAATGCCGCCGCCGACAAGGCTGGGCGCGACCAACCCTCGATCGTCTGCTCGATCCCGGTTTGGGTCACCGATGATCCCGCACCCGCACGCGAGTTCCTCGCACAGATTCTGTCGGTGTACGCCGAGCTGCCCAGCTATCGCCGCATGCTCGACATCGAAGGGCTTCACGGTCTGGGCGAGCTATCACTCGTTGGCTCCGAAGCAGAAGTCACCGAACGCATCGCGGAAATTGCGGCATCGGGCGCAACTGACTTCACTGCTGTGCCCATGGGCGGCAACCCCGACGAGATTGCCCGGACCCGCGAGATCCTGCGCATCATTCGGTGAACCAGCCCGCCTGACTCCCTGGACCCATCAGTGAGTCAGGCGTTGGGGTTTCCTCCAGCCGCACCGGCCATCTACTCTCACATCGTGGACATCAGCGACGAACAGATCGATCAGTACTGGGCTGATGGCGCAACGGTGCTTCGCAACGTGATCAGCCCCGAATGGCAAGATCGACTTGCGGCCGCAATCGAACGAGATATCGCGAACCCTGGACCGTTCGACCATTCGTACGATGTCGCGGGCGGCCGCTTTCATGGCAACCTCCGTGTCTGGCAAAACGACCCCGACTTCGCCGCCTTCTGCCTTGAGTCACCTGCTGTCGAGATTGCCCAGCGTTTCCTTCGGGCCACGCGGCTCAACCTGCTTTATGACCAGCTCTTCGTGAAAGAAGCCGGCGCCGATCATCGCACCCGGTGGCACAACGACCAGCCCTACTGGCCGGTCTCAGGCAAGGACGTGATCTCGGTCTGGGTCGGCCTCGACCACACCACCGCAGCGAACGGCCGTCTTGAATTCGTTCGCGGCTCACACCTGTGGGATCGATGGTTTCAGCCAGAATCGTTCGGCCCTAACCGAGGCGCCAGCTTGTACGAGCAGAACCCCGACTACGAGACCATGCTCGATATCGAAGCCGACCGCGACGCCTACGACATCATCACCTGGGACGTCGAACCTGGCGATGTCTACGTCTTCAGCGCTATGACTGCCCACGGGGCCCCTGGCAACGCCACGACCGACCGACGTCGACGCGGCTACACCGTGCGGTACTGCGGCGACGACGTGTTGTACGACCCCCGCCTGGGTATCAGCGCACCCGTTCTCGTCGATGGACTTCAGCAGGGCGACCGTCTCGACTCAGATCAATGTCCGTTGGTGTACCCGACTCCGTGACACACAATCTTTTGAGCACCGCACAAACGGTGCACCCAACAGCATGACCGCGCCCGTGCCCCTACCTCGCCGACGTATCGCCCTGTTCGCCCTGGGCGCGTGTGTCTTGATGCTCCTGGCCAGCATTGCCAGCAACGCCGAGCAGTTCACTGCGGCCGAGGCGCGCACTCCTCCGAGCCGGAGCGTGCTTCCGATCGAGGCTGATCTAGCGCCGAACGGGGTCGAAGATCCTGACACATCAGAGCCAGTTGAGATCCCCGAGCCGGTCGTTACGGGGCTCGCTATTGCGATGGGCATCGGTCTGCTCTATTTGCTTTCCCGCCAGCGGTTCTCGTTCCGGTTTCGTCGGCCGTCGATTGCGTTCACTCGCAGCACTGCCGTGGAAATCAGCGAGGAAGACGAGGCCGAGGCCATCGCCGATTTCGCCCGCGACCTAATTGAAGAACTCAACGACGGAGACAGTCCGCGTTATGCAATTCAACGGGCGTATGCCGCTGTCGAAACCGGCTTCGGTGCAACCGAACTCACTCGCAGCCCCGCAGAAACGCCGTTGCGCTACCTCGACCGCATCTTTGGTCGGCACGGCAAGGTCAAAGAACCTCTTGAGCAGTTGACGCATTTGTTCCAACGCGCCCGCTTCTCCGACGAGGACATCGACGAAGACATGCGTGCTTCAGCCATCGCCGCACTCAGCGAGATTCGCGACTACTACACCGCTATTTCGTGGCAGCGCATCAGCAAACGTCGCTCGAAGGTCGCCCCATGACCGGCCTGCTCACACTCTTCGCCGTCATTGCTGCCATCGCTCTGCTCGTGTCTGCGACCTCCACGGGGGCACAGGCCACGGCCAGCGACGACAACCGCCGAGGGCCATGGGGCATTGCGCAGTGGCATTCCCAGCGCTCTCGGCCAATGAATCCGCACGAACGTCGCTGGCAAACGACGCTGCTGTCGGGCAAAGAGAACCCCAGTCGCTGGGCAACCGTGGTGAATGAAATCGAAGCACTCGAAAACCTTCGAGGTCTCGATCCCATCCGCCCCGCACCCAAGACTCACGACAACAACTGGATCGAGGCCAGCATCGCCCGCCTCGAAGCATCCACCAACGATTCGACCCCATCAGGAGACACCCCGTAATGACTGCCTACACCACGAGCGACGTCGCTCGCTACGGCAACGCCATGCTCGACGAACTCGAAAAGGCGGTCGTCGGCAAGCGAGACGTACTCAAGCTGCTGCTCACCGGCATCTTCGCCAGCGGCCATGTCTTGTTCGAAGATGTGCCGGGTCTTGCCAAAACGCTGATTGCGCGTTCGATAGCGCAGGTTGCCGACCTGGACTTCTCTCGGGTGCAGTTCACCCCTGACCTCGTTCCCGGCGACATCACCGGCTCCACGCTCTTCGAAGCAGGCAGCGCATCGGGCACCTTCAAGCCGGGCCCCGTATTTGCCAACCTGGTACTGGGTGACGAAATCAACCGGGCCCCGCCAAAGACGCAGTCAGCGGTGCTCGAAGCAATGGAGGAACGCCAAGTCACCGTCGATGGTGTCAGCCATCCGCTGCCGGGGCCGTTCATCGTGATCGCCACCCAGAACCCCATCGAGTCCGGCGGCACCTATCCCCTGCCTGAAGCTCAACTTGACCGCTTCCTCCTTCGTCTCAATGTGGGCTACCCCGACCTGACTGCCGAGACCGAGATCCTCGTCCGCCGAGCCAGCCGCGGCAAGGAAGAAGTCAACCTTGAGCAGGTAATCGACGCCGACACGCTACGAGATCTGCAAGCCACCGTCGAAGCTGTGCAGGTGGAACGCAGCGTGGCCCAGTACATGGTCGAACTTGTGGCCTCGACCCGAGATTCCGGCCGCACCGACGCCGGCGCCAGCCCCCGTGGCTCGCTTGCCTTGTTGCGAGCATCGCGAGCCTGGGCTGCACTCGACGGACGCAATTTTGTGACCCCCGATGATGTGCACGCCATCGCCGTACCTGCGCTGGCTCACCGACTCATCCTTAAGCCCGACGAGTGGCTGCGCGGTGTTTCCGGCGCCGACATCGTCGACTTTTGCATGAACACCGTGGCCATGCCGGCTTCGCTCACCGCGACCGATACCGAAGGCTGATCTTGGCCCAGGTGTCATCATCGACTGCTGGCACAGAGCCGTCGACATCAGTGCGGCTCTCGGGCGACCGTGATCTCGCCCGGCGGTTGCCGTTTTTCGATGTCTGCTGTCTGCTCGCGCTCGCGGGCTTGGGCACAGCGATTGGATTTCGACAACCCGAGATCCTGGCTGTTACTGCACCATTCATCATTGTTGTTGCGGCTGCACTTGCGTGGTGGCGACCGATCGATGGCACGGTGCGCATTCGTGCCGACCGGTCTCGCATCCTCGAAGGCGACGAAGTCACCATCTTGGTAGACGTGACGAGCACCCGTGGTATCAGCCGCATCGAGATCGAACTCGAGCCCAGCGCCCGGCTCGCGGCGGTGGGTTCGTTGCGAGCTATCACGACCGTAAAACCCGGCGGCACGGCAACACTGGCATTCGCCGTGAGCGGTTCCGACTGGGGTGTCGCCCGAATCAACCGGCTGACCCTTCGAGTCACCGATCGCTTCGCCATGTTTGGTGGCCAGATCGACGTTCCAACCGACATCACGGTCAACATCGGCCTGCCCGAGGACCGAGTGTCGGCAACCCTCGAAGCCGAACGCTTCCGCCGCATTGTTGGCAGCCATCTCAGTAACGACCGCGGCCAAGGCATGGAGATCGCTGACATCCGGCCGTTTCAGCCCGGTGATTCGTCTCGCAACATCAACTGGCGTATTAGTAATCGCCGACAGGAACCCTGGGTCACCCTGCGCCACCCGGACCGCTCCACCACCATGGTGGTGATCGTCGACGCCCACGATGGCGGAGACGACGAACAGCGCATCACCCAACGACGATCAGTCAGTGCCGCCATGGCCCTGAGCCGTGGCCATCTGGCGGTGCATGACCGCGTTGGATTGCTTGTTGTTGGCCACACCGTGCAATGGCTGCCGCCAAAGCTTGGTCGCAACCAGCTGTTCCAGATCGCCGATCATCTGGTTGCAGTCAGCAACGCACCGGAAGCCAGCCGACGCATGTATCGACCGCCTGCGGTCTCCACCATTCCGAACGATGCAATCGTGGTAGCCGTGTCGCCGCTGCGTGACCCGATGATGGTCGCACTGATTGCCGAGATTCGCAGCCGAGGAAACCCGGTGTCAGTGCTCGTTCCTGAATCAGACGATGACTTCTCCACTCGAAGCCGGTTACGCATCACGAGCCGCACGAACGAACAAGCCCGCCGATTAGCCGCGGCCGAGCAGCAGATCGGAGTCCAATCGTTGCGAGAACGAGGCGTCGGCATTGTGGCGTGGGCCCCTGATCAGCCAGTGGTCACCGTGATCGATTCCATTCGCCAGCTCCGTGTAGCCATGGCCCGAGGACGATCGTGGTAGTCGAAGGACACAGCTCATGCTGACCTGGCAGATCGATCGTCTGTTCCGGGCCGGGCCATTGTGTGCGCTCGCGACCCTGATCCTGCCCATGTGTATGGGCGTGCTTGTGCACACGCAACGACAAACCGAAAACGTGCTCGGCATTGTGCTGGTCGCATCCGGCGTCATCTTCATCGGCAGCATCATTGGTTCGATGTGGACGAGCGGGCTGGGTGCATTGCTGTTCTGCCTTGGGGCCATCGTGGCCGAGGTCCCGGTCGCGCTCCTCGCCGCAGTGGGTATTGCGCTCTACGCCACGCTCGCACTCAACGATCTTGCGGGGGTCTTCCATCGTGGCCCGCGCATCAACCGAACAATCTGGAGCGATACCGCCATCACCGTCGGTGTTCTATCGGTACTCAGCGCGATAGTTTTCGCAGCGACCTACCTGATCGGAAGTCTTGCTACCTGGCAGAGCATCGTGGTTCCCTTTGCGGTCGCTGCCATTGGCTTTTCCGCCAAACTGGCCGCCGATGCACATCGCACCTCGGCCCGTCAGCTCACCGCTCGACGACAATCTCAGCCAGACGAACCAGCTGTCGGGAACGACAACTCGAACTGAGCTCCGCCTGATGGCGAATCGGTTAGCACGACCGTGCCGCCGTTCGCCGTTGCAATCGAAGCCACGATCGACAGCCCCAGGCCTGTGCCGCCCGCCGAACGAGCTCGGTCGGTGTCGACACGACCGAATCGTTCAAACACCGCTACTCGGTCTGCCATGGCAATACCAGGCCCATCGTCGGCGATGAGCAGCGTGGCGTGATCGGCGGTCTCAACCACCGCAAGCGTCACCCGCTGGGCCGCGAAACGTTCGGCATTTTCCAGCAGATTCCGGATAGCTCGGGCTGCTTCTGACGGCTCTACCTGGACCCCAACCGGTACCACCGCGCTGGCATCAATGTGTTTATGGCTCGTGGCCGCGACCCGCTCAGCTTCGTCGAACACCAAGTCGGCCAAGTCGACCGTGGCCAGGGTGCGCGGTGCGCCCTCGTCTGCCCGAGCCAGATACAGCAGGTCGTCGACGAGCGTGTGAAGACGGTTCAGTTCGGCGCCAACCGCAGTGGTGACCCGTTCGAATTCCTGCGGGTCCGCAGCCGCGTGTGATGTATCGATGATCGCCCGGGCATTCGCCAAAGGACTCTTGAGTTCATGGGAGGCATCGGCGACAAACCGTCTCTGTTGCAAGCTCTGCTGATCAAGCCGGTCGAGTACCCCATTTATCGTGGCACTGAGGTCGTCGATTTCGTCGCCGGATCCTGGTTCGGTAACTCGCTGGCCGTTGGTAGTTCCAGCAACGCTGTCGAGCTCAGAGCGCATGAGCTTGACCGGTCCGAGCGCTCGGCCCGTCACGAACCACGCCACTGCCGCACCGGCAAGTGCCGTGAGTGGCACAACGGCCAACAGCATGTTGCGCACCGCCGCCTGGGTGTTCCGAGCGTTCTCGCCTTCGTTGCCCACGATCACCACAACACCGGTCGATGTCTCGACTGCTGCGATCCGCAGGTTCTCTTCTTCGGGGCCTTCGCCTAGCTCGACAACCGTCACCGCCATGTCGCTCATACCTAGCGGAACGTCGGTAGCAATGGTGGACGACATCGGTATGCCGGCCGATGCCAGAATCTGACCATCGGGTGATACGGCCGCCACGAACTCTTCGCTGCCGACCGGGGTCATCAGCGTTTCGGGTGATGCACCCTCGTCGATCAACGCGGCACGATCGGCCGCTCGTTCCAGCAATGTCTGATCGAACGATGTCTGGATTTGGCGGTCGACAAACCAGTTCACACCCAACCCAGCAACCGCCAACAACGCAATCAGGGCGAGCGCGGCCCCAGCAGTCGTGCGGAAACGAACCGATCGCGTAGTGAGAGTTGGTCGTTGAAGAGCCATCGGTCAGCCGCCGTTCTCGGCCAGGCGGTACCCGGCGCCGCGCACCGTCTCGATGGAGCGGCGTCCGAACGGCTCGTCGATCTTCTTACGCAACGAACGCACGTAGACCTCGACGATGTTCAGGTCGCCATCGAAGTGCAGATCCCATACCTTCTCGACGATCTCGGTTTTCGCCAACACCTGGCCGACCTGGCGCATCAGGCACTCGAGCACGGCGAATTCCCGGGCGGTCAGATCGACCTCGGTCTCACCTCGATAGACACGACGCAACGCTGCGTCTAACGACAGATCACCAGCCGTGAACGTGACCGGTTCGGTTGACTGGGCCCGCCGAAGCAGGGCCCGCAACCGGGCGACCAGCACCGGGAACGAGAACGGCTTCGTTAAATAGTCGTCGGCACCGGTGTCTAGACCTTCGGCTTCGTCGAGGTCGCCCTGTTTGGCGGTGAGCATCAGAATCGGTGTCCAGATCTTTTCGTCGCGCAAGGTGCGACACACGAGGAAGCCGTTCATCCCCGGCAGCATCAAGTCGAGCACGATCGCGTCGTAGGCAACCTCTCGTGCCAGGTGCAACCCGTCGATGCCGTCGTGGGCCACGTCGATCGCGAACCCTTCAGCTTCGAGCCCGCGCCGCAACGAGTCGGCCATAGAAAGTTCATCTTCGACGATCAGGATCCGCACGATGGCTCCAAACCTACTGGCCTTGTCTGCGGGCGGCGCTGAGGAACGTTCCACGCCCGCCATGCGGTCAGGAAGGCAAGTAGCCCAATGAGGGCGCCGCTGATCAACTGGTACCACGTTGATCCGGCATCGGTCCCGGCCGTGATCCCATGCACCACGCCGAGCGGCAACAACACGTAACTGGCCAGGTGGATCCATTTCCACAGTCGGCGAGGAATCCGCCGCATGAGCATCGAGCTCAGCTGAACGGCGAGCAGCAACCAGAATGCGATCACCCCCCACGCCACTTCGGCGGGCTTCCATCCGCTGTGGAATGGGATCAGCAACTCGGCGATCCCAAACTCGACGAACGAGTCGAGATACAAGCCAGCAACATGGACCAGGCTGAAGGCCACCGTTAGTGCACCCAGGAACTTGTGCAGGTTGAGTAACCCCGCTGGCTTCGGGCCACCGCGTAGGTATCGGGAGCTCAGCAGCAGGCCCCATAACACCGATGCAGCCGACAGGATCAGGGCCACGATGCCGCCGGAACGGGCGATGTACCACCAGACTTGTTCGCCAAAGAGGTCAGTCATCGCAGGAACCTGTCTGGGTCGCCAACGTGGCTGTAGTTGCCGTGGCAATCGGTCAGCATCACGGCGGCCCCGCCAGCGATCGCCATGGTTGCGTCCAGGTTTCCGGCCGCGGCGACCGCAGTTGCGATCCATTCTGCGTCGGCGCATCGAGCGGCAACAACCGTGACCAGGTTGGCGGCCGACGTTGCTGGTAGACCCGTCGAGGGGTCAAGTAGGTGGTGCATTTCATGCGTGCCATTCGCCGTGGTTCGCTGCCACCGGCGACGACGACTGGTCGACGAAGCAACTGCGCCCTCGTCGAGTTCGATGATCCGATTCGCGACACCGGCGGTGCTGTCACCAACCGCAATCACCCAGGCTCCATCGGCCGGGCCGTGTCCCACACAGCGGACATCGCCACCGATGTTCACGAGTGCACCGAGTGCACCTTGGGCCATCATTTCTTCGGCTACTAGGTCCGCGGCCAGCCCTTTGCCGATGCCGCCAGGATCGAAACCTGTCGTGGGTCCAAGCGTGACCGTTTTGTCTCGTGGGTTAACGGTGACGTCGCCAAGTCCAATCCGCCGGGTGTCTAGCGCCGACAGACCAACCGGCGTCTTGATCGAGACGAACGTGCGGTCATATCCGTTGGCATGCAAGGCCTGCAGCAGGGTGGGATCGAAGCGTCCGCCGCTCAGCTCGCGAGCCTCCATGGCGGCCGCTATCAGCGCCATGGTGTCGTCGCTCACCACCAGCGGGTCACCCGGTGATGCATTGAGTGCCGAGATCTCGCTGGTGGTGATGAAGCGACTCCACCGCTGCTCGAGTTCACGGACCCGACCGACGGCCCAGTCCAGAATCAGGGCGGCATCGCCCTCGTCTCCGATGGCAATGATGTGTAACGACGAACCCATCGCCTCACCTCGACATTCGACGAGGTGA
>JAULCF010915675.1:0-17755 GCA_032361265.1 Devaleraea mollis | reverse complement strand
ACACTATTTCGAAATTTGGACCAAAAAAACACCAACTTTTATTAGTGTCTGAGACACTATTTACAACTTCTGCTGTAGCTTGCATCATCAATCGTGCCAGTGAAGGCAAGGAGTACAAGTATCACATGTTTAACTCCTTCTTCTACACCAGGCTTTGCCCTTAGTTGGATTATTTTCCCGCTCCTGAGGTAATTAGTTTCGATTATGTGGAACGATGGTCCAAAAATGTTGATGTAGACGCTTTGGATATCATTCTCTTCCCCATCAACATTGCGAAATGGCACTGGACACTGCAGAGTCAGCTACGAGAATGGCTGCACCAGGTTATATACTCGACGGTTGACACAGAGCATGCCAACCGTCTCGGTATACTGAACTGGGATTGCAGAAAGGGAGTATCGTACTTTCCGACACAGAAGGACGCGATTTCATGCGGTGTTTTTGATATTACTACTGCTATGCACCTGGCGTCAAACAAGCATCCAACTTATGACCAAGAAGATAACATGATATCTTCTTGGTCATAAAATGGATGTTTGTTCGACGCCAAGTTCATAGCAGTAGTAATAGAAAAAACAACACATGAAATCTTGCAGGACTTTAGACACTCAATTATGCAGGCTTTTTGGGCAGACCATCTCGGAGAAATTCCAGACAACTTTTGAAGGAGCAGCGTACAGTTTGGTACAACTTGTTCGATCGATAAACCACCTGGTTTCCATTCCATATTAAACAGTGGGATCCGTCTCAGCTATGACTCGTACAATGTGTCGGACGCATCTTCCACGGCTTTAACAAAGTAAAAGTACCATATCACCACAAATAAACATCATAGTTGTGAGTAACGTTTAGAACTCCAACTTTTTCGGTCACCGATATTGGACATTTGTTTATCTTCAGGCATATTTCCACCGTACCACAGCCTGCTCAGATCATGGAATATTAGAACCTGTTACACTAAATTTGAGTACTGAAAACTTGTTTTCGTCTGTATCATGGTTAGCGTGAATAACATCCTCGTCTTGAGTTGGATGAATCTTTGTACCCAATGCATTAGCTTAATCGGACCAATTTATTCCCTTCTATTGGACAAAAGAGACTAGCTCTATCCGTAAGCAATACGGTAACGAAAAAAGTGGGTTTTTCGTCAGTTTTAACGCTCTCTTCCTATCATCGGGAATCAAACTTGCTACAGAGAGAGTAACTTCAAGAGATTCCGGCGCAGTCTAGCAATATCTTTTGAGTAGAATGATCTACCGATTCTTATGGAATAACACTGGAACGGCTGAGTTAAAGTCTGAGATCCTAGAAGTACGAGGTACTTCCGATTCATTTCATTCATCGTTTTGTGAAGCAATGTAGGACGTTTCAGTACTTGTTTAGTTTAAAGCATGCTGACAAGAAATTGCGCCACAGTTACATGGATCTTTGTCTTCCTCACCCTCGTAGTCGAAATTGTAGTCTTACAGAAGCTCATCACCCACCACAAGACTTCCCTTTGTCTAGAACACAACTTAGTTTCAGCTTTCAATCGGATAGTCCTCGCAATAACATTAGGGTCGCAGAAGTGGTTGATTTACCTTGCAAATTGCAAGTTGCAATGACACCTTTTCTGATAGCGTCGATTACGAACTCATCGTCAAAAAAAGATATGTAAGAATCGCCAACGCCATTTAGCCTGTAATTTCGTTCCCTTATATCAGATATTTGCTTTCGGATGGCCTCACCGATGTAATTTACGAGAAATAAAACCTCCTGCTGTAACGCTTTTCCTTTGAACAGCCCTGTTCTGTGCACCCTTGACTTTCCAATCGACAAAAACCTTCGTCTTTGTTGAAACGGACGTATAGAAAGTACGTCCAGGTGCAACTGAACACGCGCTTGTCCACGCCTCAATGTTCATCCCTCTGCATGAACTTAGCTTGAAGACGCCGCTTTCACATGCCCGAGTGTCACTTTATGTACCCTCCCAATGTTTCCAGAGCCTTGCTGTTCTGGATGCTTCCATGGGATACGTTTCTTCTTGGCACTTCAATAGTCGGCAATATCTAATAGACTGCAACGGAATGATGAAACCTCAGAGACGTCATTAGGTGAAAACCCTTCTTCTTCTTCCGTATTGCGAGAAATGAAGACGCCAAAAGAAAGCTTCATTTTGGCGACTACTTAAATTGGTTGAGAGCATACGATTATAAGCAATAAATGCGTCGGAGAGCAAAACGGATAACGAATGAAGTAGAGCAATGATAAATGAATGGGGCAGTAAAAGTGACCCCTAATAGGCCATCACAAAATGTGAGGCCGTGGGAGGGTGGAAAAAGTGAGCTCGACAAGGAACTCAACGCTGCGTTGTCGGCGGTCCGAATTAATCCAATGACGTGTACACGTGTCCACAGACCTGGCCAGAACAAAGGCGAAATACGATTTGACCCAATCTTTTTGATGGAATTCTGCGCAATGGCGACTGCGCGGCTCCAGAGCCGTTACATGTCTTTGGACATTCCCACAACTCGGATTTTCATGGATTCCTGAAATGACGTGGCCTTCAAAATTTAATGGAGATCTGCATGGTTTTCGGTACCATTGGTTGATCTTCACTTATAGCCACGAAGCCAACTTTCATAAATATTCACGAAAAGAAGTCGAATTAACTTGACCACGAGATCTGCCACAGTTCGGTTGACACCTGAAATTCTTCACGCCAGCTGTCCGCCTCCGATCAATCGTAACCGAACAAGAAGGGGACGTGGCGGCTTCGCGAAATCAGTGCGAGGTCTGAAAATCGACACGTCTATCTAGATGAACATAAGTCGTACAGAAACAATAAAAACAGCTTTGAACAAATCTTACTAATACGCCTTTGGTAGTTTCATTACATATGACGGAAACTGTAAAACAATTACACTTACCCCGCTGCGCAATGTGGAATTACGAAGAGATGGTGCAACCATTCTTTCTCGAATGCCTGGAAAGCGAAATACAATAAATCGTGGAGACATTTTTTCAATTTATGGCAGGAAACATGAATTGTCAATTTGTGGCGGGGAAGTCCAAGTACGTACTATTATTAGACTGATTAAAAGCATAGGAATACCCGCAATCTTCTATCGAGAGTAAGCTATATCGTTAAAAGATCCAATACATTCTTCAAGTTCAGGCGAAGTGTTAACGGCATAATATGTTGTTAACACTTAACCTGAACTATATTATAAATGTGCTGGATCAGTTCGATGGTGTTTGCCGCTCCATTGAATGACACTGCCAACCTGCAGTGCGCATTAAATTTCAAGTGGCGACAGTTTAGTATGAGGTGCACGATACTTCAGTAACGGAAATATATAAGTTTTCTAGCTGCAATTTTAATGTTGAATGAACTGCAGATTAAAGGCTGCCAATATAGAAGTGGGCTCGAACATCTCTGAGATGTATGCTGCTTCAATAAAACAAAGTTTGTATAAGACTCTATCTCCAGTTCAAGGGTTAATAACTTTAAAAGTGGGGACTGTATGAACTCTATGGCATAGGCTATTTCAGGTGAGGAAATTACCTGCTGAAGTTTTATAGACGTTTTTGCGCGACGAATGTACAAGAATTGTACACTTAGTGTTGATGATGAAATCCGATGTGTTGGCTACTTCAATGAAGAAAAGTGAGCGTTAAAATTGAATCAACTCCAGTTTAAAAGTTACCAGTATAGAATTTAACTCGATCAACTCTGAGATGGAGGCAGCTTCATTAACGAAAAGTGCGTGTTACACTTAAATCATCTCTGGTTTAAGGACTAACAACATTCCAAGTGGTAACTTGATTATCTTAATGAACTCTAGGTCTTATGAAAACTTATTTAAGGAAATTACATGTTGAAGTTTAATCAAAAGCTATGCGCTACCAATTTCAAAATTTTGATGATCAGTTCCGAGGTATATGATACTTTACTAACGAAAAGCGTGTTGTAAGGTTGAAAGATTGCATTTCAAACGCTACTAATATAAAGGTGGTCTCGATAAGCTTTAAGATGCTTTCTGCTTCTTTTAATCAAAGTGCGTATTAAACTTCAATCACCTCCAGTTTAAGGGATAACAACATTAAAAGCGGTGACTTAGTAAGTACGTACTTACTTGGGTACGCATCGAAGTTGATTCAAATGTAGTGTCGTTTTCATTGGCAGACTCTTTAGTTTATTCCACTTGGCCCATACTACATAGCTCATCTTGATCGTTTCTATCTCCATATGATTAGTGTAGAGGTATAAATACATCTGATGAGCGCTAAGGTGGAGGCTACTCCAGTCAAGGAAAGTTGTTGACTAAGTTGAATCAATTGCTTCTCGTTTGAAGACCACATCTATGACGCAATCCACCTCAATACAGGAAAATAGCAGTTGAATTCAAATCAACTGCTGTTTGACGACATTAATTTGTAAAGGAAAGTACATGTACATGCTTAACTGCACTTAACTGCAGTGGGAAGGAAACTGTATGTCAAGTTTTTATGAAATGCTGTTTGAAGGCTCACAAGATGAAAACCGAAATGATGAGCTACCTGTCTAAAAGGTATCATTAATATAATGGACTGGCGCTGTTTTAAGGAGTACGCTACTTCACTGAGGGAAAGGGCCAATACAATTCGGATCCAATACATCGTAAGAGCTAAATAAAACGTATTGCAATATTGATTCAAATCCTGTTTAGCGGAAGTGAATTGTTTAACGAGCTACAGTGCGTGGAATAAGTTCTTCACTAATACCTGTCCTTTCGGTGTCAGTATCTATGGAAGCCATGATTCTATCCTTTAAAGTGTAAATAGATTCATAGTTGCTGAACTTGAACCTACTCACATAAAAGCACGTGTCCTTCCATTGTGGGCCATGTCCTCTGAAGCGGAACTCTCGGCCTCAGAATACAAATGCATATTATCTGGTACCACTTCGACGCGTCCTCTGATAGTCTCCACAAACTGCACATCAATCCAAGGGTCGATTTCGTTGACCGACCATCTCAGCTTGATACACATGAGAACGTTGTCTACCCGTGTGTAATCTTCCCGGTTCAATGCGGAATAGTATCGCAATACGACGCTTTCTTGCATGCCTGGATCTGAGAAGGGATCACTCGGGGCAGTGATATTGATGATCTCCAGTAATTTGGCTACCCATAGTTCTTTCTTGTCATTATATATCTTCGTCTGTGCCTCAACAAGGACGTTTTGATGCCATCTCTTCTTTTCGTGACTAAATTCGGCTGTTGACATCACTCGCTGCATATGTCTGCAGCCTTCTTCATTCAATGTTATTCAGCTTTCACGTACGTGCGTGCCAATCCCCCGAACAATAAAAGACCTCACTACGGTAATACGCACTGTTTGCATGAACCTGGCTTTCGCATGACGTAGTTCAACAGCACCTGCGATGTAAAAGTCTTGTATGTTAACGCTCTGCACTAGATGTCTCAATGCCATCTCGCGGATAATGTCACACGCCGGGTACGCGAGGAAATTAGCCCCCCCTAACTAGTTTATGAAGCCATTGGCTCCAACTTTTGATCGTCCCAGGGCGGAGGTGGTGTTAAGCATCTTTACACCTTTCTTGGATAATAAGTTGCTTAGGTTTTTAGAATTCAATTCAATATTGCGAATAAAAATCTCGAGATCACTTGATTTGAAACTCAACACCACCCAGTTCGTCACCTGAGCTCTGTCGGTTATCATTTCCTTCATTTTCAGACATGTTCTTCGGCCCTGTTTTGGGACTGTTTTACCCGAATAGAGCTTGTACACCAGCGCCTTCCCGCCGTCAGATAAAAGGTCCGTGATAAGATGGGTCTTGAAGACCCTTCGCTTTGTCAGGAGCGACACTGTTTCGGATACGACGTTGGCGATGGGGTGAGACGTGCCCTTCTCCTCGTCCTTATATGGCGTATTCTGTAACTCAAAAGGAGGCGACCAATGATGCAAGAGACCGCCCAGCTCTTCGATGTCATTTGCGCAATGTGCCCTCGTCTTTTTAAATTTTAGGAAGTTGAATTCCCTCTTCTGAAAACTCCGTACTTGGTACACAAGCGCTGTACTTGCGAAGGCTTCTATTCTACGCCTCGTCTCATTCATATTCTCCTCCGTGAAAGACCGATCAACTTGATACTTCTTCGTGATTGCAGCGTCCATATCTGCATAGGTAGTCATGAGATCAGGTAGAATTTTATCAATATCGGCAGCGTCATCAGATGACTAGTCCTGCGTTAAACGATCGGCGAGAGCGCCGATGAAGGGATTGATCTGGGTTATGAATTCATGTGCTTCGCTTGGAGCATAGGTAAAACACTCTTGTCAGTGAATAAACCTTTCAGTACCCCGACCATTTTCTGTCTTTTTAAGTCAACTCGAAACCTTGTGCAAGGGCTGTCCCTCTCGATTGTTGTGAACAAAACTTCAAGGCGTTTAAAACACAGGCCTTTCTTTTCGATTGAGCACCCTTCTTCACCACAATTGTACCTGTGTTCACGTCAAGTTTGGAACGGTTGTTGGAGCGTGCGGTCTTACACTTCAATCTCGCAAATAGCACACTGAGGCAAGTTCTTTACAGACCGAGTGGGTTTGTGTGCATGTAGTCGAATCTGAATATTTCGTCCAAGTTCAAACACTCGATCTTTGAAAAGGGCCATTTTCGAAAGGAAAACTTATGGTATGTAGGTTGGCGTCGCTTTATTCTTTCAAAATTGATCTCTGATCATCTATATCGTTGCCTCGTACTGCATTTTCCATCCGGCGACGCAGTGTCCTCGCAATGTCTTGATCTTGCTTTTTATATGGGCAGTCGAAGTCTGTATCCCCGTTATGTTCTGAGCTCGGACATGTGCATTTGTTGCAATACGTGTTTTTCATCTCGCTTCCATGCGCAATTTTTGGGATGTCAACCACCATCGACGCTAATGCAACGTCGCCTTTGTGCTCCGATCCAGTGCTCGTGGTGAAAATAAATCCAGTATTGCATCTCTTCTTCAACGGCCCCAGGGCGATGGTCACGCAGGCTGCGTAAATCTCGCGAGACGGTTTTTCCGCTGACTTCAAACGTGTATTTTCTTTCCTTGCCACGTCTAAATCGCCAACGTCGACTCTTTCGACTGCATCGGAGTCGCCTTAATCGGTGTCTACGAATTCGGCGTCCTCTGCGGGGGAATATTCGGATGGTGGATTCGGATCATCCATATCCACGCCGTCGTAGCCTCTTTGTATTTGTTGGCCAAGCTGTTCGTCTCGTCTCCAGGTTTTGTCCATGGGTAAGTTAGCTACAAAAGCTTTCCCGTTAACGACCATCTCATCCTTTATTCCTGAAGTGATATTCAGTGTACACAGTTGTAAATGATAGAAGCCGATGAGGTGGTGGAAATAGTCCACTGCGACACGACCGAGTAATCTTGAGAGAGTAAGACCATTGATGTTGGAAGGGTGTGTTTTCCAGGTTAAGTCCAATTTACACCAGCCTCTATGGAGTCGTCAATGCTTTGCCCGATCTCTGGTATAACTCGATTGGCGAGGTTTCCATTCATCGGATGTGACACAAAGGTCAAAACATCCCTGTTCTCGGCCTTGAAGTTCTCGAGAAAGAAATTGCGCTTCACGCCTGAGGAAACGGTCTTCGCTAGCTGAAATTTCAAGCGCTTGACTTGATCTCACCACCACATGACGACGTATTCTCCCTCCCGATTGGCGTTCTCTACACGTTTCTCCTTATAACCGTCTTCTTTCAGGGCCACAGCAAAATCCGTTTCTAGGGAACGCCAAACTGCCTGCACTTTGACTTTCTTCGCTTCTCGTAGTTTACTGGGAAAGTCTCGCCCATTCCACTGTGGATGCGTTACGATTTCAAGCAGTCGATTCATCGGCCCCTTCCCCTTGTTCACTCCAATCTTGATCACTAAATGGCAGAAGGCCTCAATAAGTTGGTCATCTGTGGCATCGACGATTCCAAGCACCCTTTGCTCCGTATAATCCTGTCCCACTAGCACCCCCACGTTCGTCTCGTTCATGTGTATCACATTCGCTCTCCAAACCGTTATAAACTCCATCTTCGTCGTTAGATACACCTTCGCCGGAGGCATAAAAATATTGTCTGCAGGCCTCGTCCTGCCTGAACCACCTTACCCTGGTGGAAGATTGGCACTGTCGAAGTCCGGTTTTCTTGTTGTCTTCTGCCGTTTTTTCTTTCAGAACGCGATTTGATCCGGTGAGAGCACGATCTAAATCGCAAAGTAGCAGTGAGGCGTCGTTCGGGATGATTTTACCGCAGTCGCATACCTTAATAGTAGGAAACACACAGTTACTTAAGAAACGCGGGTGAGTTCTAAAGATCAGATATGGTGGTGAATCAGATCAATCCTACGCACGGCTAACATTTCCTGACAGGAGTATTGTAAAGTCTGCATTACGCATCAGACGTCGCCGGCGCATGCTAAAATTTAACGCTTGACAGTACATGTGTAAAATTACACCTGGAGGTGAATAAAGTAAAACATTTACGTCAGCAGTCGGTGTTAGGGGACAGCATTGTATTAAATTCGCTGCGCAGCACTTACTTCTTAGCAAGCTGTTCGCGCATATCCGCCACCAAATGGTACGTATATATTAAGTCGCGTTGGAAGAAAGAAAGAAAGTCTTCCACCTCGTACACTCGTATTTGCTTATTTAAATAACTGCCCGGGGGAGTTCTGAGTACGACAATACTCGTCAATGCTTCTCGAATACCTTTCGTGCCCATCGGCAAGACCGTACCGGCTGTAAACGAAGGTATTACAGCGTCGTTGCATTATTCTTCTGCTTCTTTCAGAATATTGCATTCTGGAAGCGAGCGAGGGCGCGTCTATTCCTCATTATCAGAAGATATTGGTGTGGCTCTTGACGTCGTGAGCGCAACTAGAACGTTAAGGAACTCTCTCGTTTCGTCGCTGCACTGCCTTTAAAGTACTTCTCTTCTCGAGCTACCGTTGTCTCGCGCAGTATCGATGGGTTCTTCGACGATAGATAGAGATAGTGGGCACTGGCTTTGCGACAGAGATGGGCTCAGCTTATTCTTCTTTGTTACCGTTCCTTCCGCGCCGCAACCTTTCCTCTTAGCCTTAGCAGTCGGTGCAGTGCTCCATATGATCTGCAAGCTGTTAATTGCCCTGCTACGAATTGCTATTAAGATGGTGTTGCTTCGTCTGCAGCATCTATCCAAAGTTAACGATGGTTCTGTCCAGTTCCAGGGGGTGGTTGTGGGTAACACTGTCCGCTGGTAACTGCTTACAGACTTTTCGAAAATAAAAACGTCTGTGTGTCCTTTGTTGGGAAGTGAGAGATAGGTCCAGTTGCCTATTTGCTTACACCTCATACCTAAAATTACTGTCTGTGTGTACGAGGGTGGCAACTGAAACTAGTTCCAGTTTCCAACGCGCGGTTTCCACTACGCGTTCCAGACACCATAGTCAAGACGCTTCCCTCTCCACAATTTTCGAATAAAGGATCCACTGCGTCTGCGCCTGACGCGTGGCTTCCACTTGGCGCTTCTGATGCCAATGTCAAGAAGCTTCTCGACCCTCAAGTTGCGGAGGAAAAAGCCACTACGCGTGCAACCGACACGAGGCTTCCACTGGGCGCTGCCTATGACACCATCAGGAAGCTTCCCTCTCTTCAAGGGTCGAAGAAAGAAGCCACTGCTTCTGCGCCTGATGCGCGACCTCGGCTAGGCGCCCACGATGTAACCTTCGAGAATCTTCCCTCTCCGCAAATGGCGTATAACGAAGCTATTGATTCTGTGCCCGATGCGTGGCCGTCACCAGGCTCTCCCGATATCGCCGTCAAGAAGATCTTCTTTACGCAACTTGCGGCGGAAAAGCCACTGTGTCTTCTCCCGACGCGCGGCTTCCACCATGGTGCATCCTGCAGGAAAATCCGATTCCGTCGTGAAGAAGCTTCCATATCCGCAAGTTTTTGAGGAAGAATCCACTGCCATCGTCAAGGAGACGGGTCTTTCTCCGAAATCTGAGGAGGAACACGCATCCGGCCCTGGGATATACCCTCAAGAAACCGCCTCTGTCGCTTGCATGAAGATGGCGCCAAATGATCCACCTGCCCCTGGCGCGGACAATGAAACGGGTCGTTATCTACATGCTGTAGAGAAAGAAACATCCGGTCCTGGTATCGACACTCAAGAAGCCGCCTCCGTCGCTGTCGTAAAGCTGGCGCCAATTTCTCTGGCCGCTCCAGCCTTAGTCAGTAATACGGGGCCTTCTCCGCAAGCTGCGGAGAAAGAAGAATCCGGCCCTGGTATCCACAGACCAGAATCCGCCTCCGTCGTTGGAGTGAAGCTGGTGCCACTTGCTCTGGCCGCCCCTACAGTCGCCAAGAATACGTCGACTTCTCCCTAATCTGTTTATAAAGAAGCATCTGTCTCTGGTATCGACGTTATAGATCCCGCCTCGGTCGCTGGCGCAAATATTGCGCTGCTTCCTCTGGCCACCCCTATAGTCGCTAAAAAGACGGGTCTACCTCCGCAGTCTGCGCAGTATGAAATTTCTAGCCCTGCGACTGTCCCTCGGCATAGCGTTTCTACGTTGAACCCACTACCGCCGACGGCTTTCAAAGCTCCAGTCAGCGCTCCCGCACTAGCCAATAAAGGGCTATCGCCCGCTTCAGTTGCTGGTGGGAATGATACTACGCCAGGCGATGTTACTATCTTAAAGGTTCTTGCCGAGGAACTCCACTCTCGACTATGAGGCGCAGAGGCCGCGGGAAATCCTTCCCGCAGATTACATTTTCGATCTACGCCTTTGCCAAAGTCAGTTTAGGTGTCAGAATAAGTACCTGCATCCCCTCAAGAACCTCTGCATGTGGTGGAAGCCATGGCAGGAAAATAAGATTCACCCGGAGCTCAAATCCCCGCTCATGAGATTGGAGGTGCGTTTACGAAACCAGTTCATACTCTACCACTTGCGTCTCCACAACTCGAGCCTACTGAAGGTTATGAGGATACCGCCTCGCGCGCTGATGCCATGGATTTGATGGACTCTCTCGCGCACAAAGGCGCCTTGGCGGATCGGGCGGATCGGGAAGTGCCCCTGCTCGGGAATGACGAAGGACGACCCTAATGTGCAGTTAGTCCAACGGAAGCCCCATTTGGTGTGGAACATTTCAATGCGAGACTAACCAGCGTGTTGCTTCCGAATACTGGGTTGGAGCAGCTGTTATCTGAAGTCTCAGGCGACGAAGAGAAGACTTTACGGGAGATATTTGGTGTGGGTGCAGTTCCAGGATCTGGGCCACCAACAAATGCGACTGCAAATGGCGACGTTCCTGTGGGTGCCGAAAACATGCCACGGACCGTTTCTGGTGATGAGGTGGGAAGTGGTAGGACTATGGCAAAGAATTTCCTTTTATTCTTTCAGACCTGGGTAGTGCGCTGATGATGAAGCTAAGCGTGCTAGCACTAAGAAGAAAAGTGTGTCTTGCGTGCCGAAAGACTTCGCCTACGGGCCTATCACCAAAATAAGATCAGGTGATGCTTCGCCTCGAACTCCGCCTCCTGACTCTGTGCGTGACCGACCTCCCACACCTTCCTTTGTACTGCATGGTTAAGTTGAGTAAACAGTGCAGTTTATTGCAGGGGTAGACCGTTTTGGAAATATGCTAGATTCGCGAAGTGCAGGAAGTCGGAACGACGATGATCTGGTGGAACAGTTTTATAATGAAACTGACCAGGCGGATGAAAACCAACCTCCTTCACTATATCATACTATGACTTCTTCTACCGTATTACGGTAGAAGAAGTCGCTGCTGCAGTTGCTGACGGAAGGCCGCCTATTGGGTGGGCAGGGCCGGATTTGGGGAGGGACCGTCCTTCAAAAGCGCTGCAGAAAGATCAGAACCGGAGAGGTTTGTTTTGGAAGGTAGTTGCTGGGGAAGTTTCACTGCTGAATTGTATAAGTGCTTCCAATGTGGACAAATGGTAGTTGTCGGAAACAGAAAACACTCAGGTCGTCCGTGGTGAGACAGGGAAAACGCCCGTCGCTGGTGTTGAGTTTAAAGGGCTAGACTACACGACTTTGTGTAGTAACATCACGATGGTCAGAATGGAGCACTTCACAAACGCAACAAGGTTAATGGACTCCTACCCCGCTCGAGAGGATAAGCGCTGTGTTGCTACAGCAGAAGTTTTAAATAGTGTCTGATAAAAATTAGTGTCTGATTCGATATAGTTCTCGGACACTATTACTATATGCGTGTTCCTAAATCGCATTTAAAATAGTGTCTGATTCATTACAGCTGGAATTTAGAATAGAAATAGTGTCTCATACTCTTCTTCATATCGTTTTCAATACAGCCAAAATACTGTTTGGGGTCGTGCATCTGTGCTGTAAGTAACTAAGCCGCACGCACGTCGTCGTTGCGATTTCCTCGGCGGTGCGTTTTCATTTTTATCGATTGAACTTTGACGGTTTGCAGAAGTTCGTCGTCTTTTGGCGGGAATGTTGAGAAAGACGACTGCTTTCTAACTGCTTTTGCCGCTGCTGCTGTCTGTGGAATGACGTTTGTGGTGGATGGAGAGTCTCCTTACAGCATGCTGTGCTGCACTTGGCAGGTGCATATAAATCAATAAAATCATTGCTGACATACCAGATCTGGTCATTGTGCCGCACAAAATGTTTGTCCTTGTATGCTATGCAATGCAACAACTTATCCTTTCTTTCTCAGCCTATAACCATAATTTAGGGACTGTAAATACTTGACTTGTTTTGAATTATTTAAAAATAGTTTCTTAAGAAGAAAACAGACTCTAATTCAAACCAACTCGAATACTGTCCGAGACACCAGATCACAAAACAGACGCTATTTCAAACAAATTGTTATAGTGTCTGAGACACTACAAAAAGATATACTGAAATATTGCCTGTTTCGAAATAGTGTCCGAGACACTATTTCGGACACTTTTGAACCAAAAAACACCTACTTTTATTAGTGCCTGAGACACCATTTACAACTTCTGCTGTAATGACGAGTTCGCATTCTGTATAAGCGGCGCGCGCAATTTGGAGGCATTGAAGGATAAGGTGGGCCCTGCTGCATTTTTCATATGCAAGTTCCTAGTGCCTGAGCCTCAAGGGAGTATAGATCTGGAGCGTACTTTGGGTTCAAATATTTACGTTTTCAGTCCCAAGGAATGTTTAACATCACGTTAAAGATGCAGGCCGGGGACTCCGCCTCGCGAAAAGTTACTTTGATAGAACATATTTCTCAATTGCAATATGCGTGTGGGTCAACTCAGTTCACAGGCTGTGATCAATGACCTACTCCTTCCAAACGAGAGATCCAAACTAATGAGGGGCGTAGTAGCCCTCATCGTTTTGTCAACGATGAATAACCTGACTAGTCTATGAAGAAAAAAATCGTATCATGGTATCCAAGGTTTGGAATGGAAATGGTGAATGTCGGCAAAACGTTGTTCCTGAGGTGTGTGCAGCAATTCTTCTCACGGTGCGATGATGTAGTAGGAAGTGAGGCCTTCAGGCGCGGGCAACTTTGTGATGAGGTTTTGACTAGGGAGCTGTGGAGTGTTTTGAATGCGAGAAATCAGCAGTGCTTCCCGAGGAAAAACGAGTGATGGAGTCTGCTGTTTGCACGACAACTGGAGGCGCATTAACTGAAGTTTGTACATTCATTGCTGCAATAATTGGTTTCTCTAGCTTCCAAGGCTTACTAGTCTCCATTCCATATAAGCACCCTTCTTTCATGAATCTCCCCAAGTTGGTTGCCAAGCGTACTTTCCACCGTCCGAAAGGTAATTTTTCGAAAAGTCGCGTCTTGATATTGCTGTACAAGTGGTTTATATCCATCCCCGACAACGGTAAGGATGGGTATTTCAAAGAGAAGCGAGTCTTCATCACTTCACTCTAGAATGTGAAGAACGTCGGTCCGGTTTCCAATTATCTCCAGCGACTTCAAGATTTCTGGACGGTTGCTTGTGACGCGGCTGATGGTGACGACAAACCGAGATCGACATTGAATAAATCAGGGGTGCGTTTCCCATAATTTGCTGAGACGTAGAAGGCGAAGAGAAAGTGTCCATGGCCCCGCCTTCTCTTTTGCACGCCTTCGGAGAAGACTTCACTCAAGACTCTATGAACGTAGATAAGAACGAATATTTGGGTGCTATCATGACTCAAAAAGATGACGAAGTTAATTTACGAGTGTATGCAAATGGATCGAAGGGGTTTACGCAGAATTTCTTGTATTACACTATGAACAAAAGATCCAAACGAAGAATGGAATGAAGCATTTTCACTTATTAGACCTCATTATCAGCAGTGTACCGCGGAAGCTAGCGGAGGAGATATCTGAAAAGCGTAATATAGCTAACGGGGAGAAGGTGAAGAAGGTAAAGAGGAAAAGAAATAATTGGAATGCATCAGACAAAGTCCCAGAGCCTCCAGTACATCTGGACAGAGCGCAGTATCGGGCTGAGACGCAGAGGTTGTGCATAAGCAGAAAGCGGATGATGTTCTCGACACCGGCGCCGATCGCAGCCACACAGAGCACTCGACGACAGGATTAAGGCGCTCCATCCCGTCCTTGCATCCGAATACTCCGTCTCCGTAATCCCCCTCGATATCTCCCCCCTAATCTCACCGCCAACCCAGAAGCCGTCCGCACAGTCTTTTCCGCAATGGACAAGGACTCGGCGACATGGACTGACAGAGCTAGCGTCCGCTGACTACTCCTCGTGGCCATCTCAGAGCACATATTCCATCCAGACTTCTCGGACTCGGAGCTTCTCACCAATGTCTTCAGAAGATCGCGGCCGGCGAGTTCTCACCAGACGTCAGTCACGTGATCTCCACCGAAAACCTTATTGCCATCGTCAAAGTGGGGCGAAAATCAGGCTGATCCCGATCGGCGTCTTCACGAGGCATCTTATCACCAAGTCGCTTATGTCAACTTCAATATCTGAAACAAAGGCGCACTGGGCGCCGCTCCAGGTGGCTGTGCCGTCAATTCGGGCCTCGAATCTATCTTCCCCGACGCTCGAGGCGCCCTCGTTTATCTAGGCGGTGATCCGACGTACATTGGCGTCTCAGTCGACGCATGCAACGTGTTCAACAGGACGAGTCTAGCGGAGATGCTCCGTCAAACTTCCGAGTACTCTCCCACTCTCATACGCTTCGCAAATGCACTCTACGCGAAGGGTCATCCGTACCTGCGCTTCTGGTACGACTGACTTCGCAGAAAGGAGAGAACTCAGCAAGGCGATCCAGCTAGTTCACTCATGTTTTCCCTCGCTATCCATCCCATCTTCCAGCGCATCGAGGCGGAATGCGATCTCATTGTGCATCGCTGGTACACGGACGATGGCATTCTGGTCGGGAATATCGACCTGGTTAAGCACGCCCTCGACATCATCACCAAGTATTGTGCGAAGATTACTAATCAAGATACTATCTACTAGTCGTATGTTCATCCTCCAGCCCACGAATACGAAGACCTTCTGGCCGACCCAAGACCCCCTCCTCCTCTCGTTTCACAATAAAGAGTACGAAATAGACCTGCGGCCGCCTTCGGAATTTGTAAAGATCCTCGGCGTCCCGCTCGGGTCGCCGTAGTTTGTCTAAATTTCTATTCGCAGCAATATGGACTCTATCGAATAGAGCCCCTCGGACTCGCCTCCGACATCCCAGACGGCCGGATCGGCCACAATATCCACCGTGTCACCGCGTCGGCATGATTCATGTACTATATTAGTTCTCCTCCTCATCACCCCTGCCGACTCGATGACGCTGTGGCGTGACTTTTACGAGCTGCAGAACGCGCACCTCTAACACGTCTGCAACGACACGCGCTCAGCCGCCGTCCGCCGCCATGCTCGGCTCCCCCGATCGCTTGCCGTCCTCCGAGGCCGAGTCGGCCTCTATGATTTATAGGACGTCGCGCCATGCACTTAGGTAACCAGCTTCGTCCAATCGGCCGAAGGACGAGCAGTCGAGCTCCGGTACACGCCGACGATAGAAACAATCTACGCCGACGCCAAACTCCTCATCGAAGCCCTCCAACCCTCCCTCTACTCTGCGCCAGACGGCGTCTTCCAACCGCGCGACCCTCTCCTCCTCTCTGGATTGGCTAAATAATCCACACAAACTTTTCTCAGTCAGGAAGAGTTCCAGAAGAGGTTAAGATACGCGCTGCGGGAGGACGAGTTTCGTCGCCGCTTTTGCGACCCGGACGCACCTGTGGCTCTGTTTAAGGGGATTCACGCGCGCGTCTCCGCGGAGAATTGGGCTGTTCTGTTCAGCCGCCGCCGCCGCCTCCTATCCCTCATCCACCCGGTCTCCAATTACTTCCTCTCTACCAAACCTGAAGACACTCCCTTTTTCTAGCACGATATGTGGAGCGTCATGATGCGCCTCTAACTGTGTTTATACGTTTATGACGACTCCGCGGCGCCAGTCTGGCGACGCTTCGGATGCTGCGACGAGCTTTTCATAGACACTCGTCATCCACGCCGTCGTCTCGCCGTGTGATACTCCTGCTGGGGACGCGTTGTCAGGCACCATCATCTAGCGAAAATCTTCTCCAAGTGGCTCGCGCCTCCAGCCGACCTCGCCTTCCAGGGAAAGTACGCCCTAGGGAAATCTGAGGGCCGTCCATTCGGCACCTCCTACCGCCCAGCCGACGCTTTCGTTTTCCCCCTGCCCACGGCGCCCGGCGAAGACCCCGGCCGAACAACTGCCATTGACTTCTTGATTATCGGAAGCTTCAACACCACGAACGCCTAGGGAAGGAGAGCCTCGCGCAACTCCGCCTCCTCCTCCGACGAGATCTCGATAGCTGGCTAGAAGAATAAGACCAGAGACTACCGGATCAAGGTGTACGAGGCATGTAAGCGCTTCTTTCACGGCGTCTCGTGTCCTGTATCCGCAACAGACGCTCCCTGGCCGGTGGTCACGCAGAGGTCACCGGATTCGAATTTCTCGGCGCGATCTTCGACACATTCGGAAGCTTCTCCGAAGGAACACGGCCTACCTTCTCATTTCATACGCGAAGTGAGTAGCAGATCGCCAAGGAACCTCTCCTAAGTGCGTCTTTGGTAGAGTTTATGGTCGACTCAGCTACTGCATTTGGAGCTCTAACGCTCAATCCATAATTCTACGTAGGCCAAAGTTCGTTTGGCCGACTCACTAACCTGAGTCTTGAATGGCAAGTCACTGTATAAACAAATAAACATCTTAACCGATCTACCGACCGTCCGAACGTACATAGCAAAGCGTCGCATATTGAGGACCGTACATGACAAGATGGCGAAGAAAAGATACAGTTTGATACATTCTGAAGAAAAGTAAGACAAAATACAAAATCTCGTCGAGATCGAACTCGGGATCCTCATCTACAAGGTCCGCTCATGTCGAGTGACCAAACTTGTTTTTAGGAGAGTAAATTTAATTCACTCCAATTGAACCCATGCGTGACGTAGTGAGTTGGGGTTCAAACCCCACCGAGGTTAAATAGTCAAGTCGCATTACCATCGTAGCATTTGGCACCGTTATTTTGTTGCGGAAATAACTGCTGAAAAAAAAAGGAATGTGGACCATCGACTCTAAGCTGTCGATCCGTCTCAAGTAAGTGGTGCGACCCTACGATATAACGATCGCCCAGATCTCGGTCGATGGCCCTTCGGGCGTTCCAAACTCGGCTGCTGTCCAATCTAGGACACCCCTCTTCCTTCCTTACACCTCGAATT